>CM048820.1:14931832-15082056 GCA_026586065.1 Dioscorea zingiberensis | reverse complement strand
AGCGTTAAACATTAGGTTTGCAGATTGGGTTGGATTCCATGCTTCACTTGGCTTTCCTTCTGGGTTTTCATGAGACGGGCTTTCTGGAGAGGGGTTCTCTTGGAAACTCAATAAGGATGGGCTCTTTTGGAGAAAAGGACTTCAAGGGGTGCACTTTCGGCTAGGAATCGGATCGATTGACTACTACAATCTGGCCCTTTCTGATGTGTTCTGATCTACGATGGTGAAAACTCCTAAAAACGCCTCGGTTAAGCCCTTCAATTGGTTGGTACCTGAAATTACCTCGCTATAGTACTTCTACTACAATATACGCTATAGTAGTTATGCTACAATCATTTGCTACATGGAGATGCTCGGAACTCCTGAGAAGCGCCTCATTTCGGCCTCGAATCACAATAGAACACTTCGGTACTTTGCTATGGTATTTTTGCTACTGCATTACCCGTTCTTTGCAATGCTTTACTCACGATTACTGAAGCGCCTCACGAACTCCTCAAAATGCTTGGCTCGGCGTCGGATCGGTGGCCATACAATGGCCGCTTTCTGATCGCGTACTTCCGCTGCAGAGCACTCGAGCCTACTCTGGCTTCTGCTCGGCCTCGAGATAGTCATTCTACAATGGCTGATACGGTGCCCTCTTCTTTATAGTAAGTACTTCTGACCGATACCTTGTGAACTCCTCCCGGGTCTATTTCGGCTCGGTTGTAGGTTGATCGACCTCACTACGGATTACTCTTTGCTACAATGCGACGGTTATAATACTTGCTTCTGATTGTAATTTCTGAGAGAATTTGTAGATATAGATATAAGAAAACAAATTTGTGTCATTAAATCCAACACCAAGAAAAATAAAGAATTAAAAGGATTAATTATCACCATCATCATGCTCCTTTCATTTCAATATCAACACCTAGAAAATAAATAAACACAATTTCCATTAAATTGAGCAATAAGTTCAGCCTTTAAAGCCCATCAGTGTCACCCTTGAATTTTTCTCCCTTTCTTTTCCTCATCTTTGTTCACTTCCACCTCAATTTCTTTGGAGTTGTTGTGCAGAGTTTGATTTTTCCCCAACTGAATCACAAATAAAATTACTAGTTAACATAAAATATACAAGTAAATAAAAACAATATATATGTGATTTTATTTTTAACAATAAGATTCAACAACAATAAATTTTTATCAAACCAATTTTTTTTTAATCCATTTTAACCATTTCTCAGTTAGTTATACCAAAACTTATCACAAAACAATGAGTCTTTTCTTGTCAACTTCATCAATGAAATGGGAAAAATGATGAGATGTACTGAGTTGTGTATATATATAAATCGAATAAAGTTGCATGTTCTCTTGCTTGATCATGCCTAAAACTAGGTCCAATTAATATATTGAGAATATTAGAGACAAAAAGCAAAATTATAAATTGTTTACAACTAATATTTGAGATCATTATGTCATAATCAGGGGAAGTTAATTAATGATCTCTTTTCATATGATCAAGATTTAGTAATGATCTCATCTTAACCAAAATAACAAAAAAAAGAAAAATCGAAACTAATTAAAAACTTGTGACATATTTAATAACTAAGCACTATTTTGAATATCATCAAAACTTATGACATCCCTATATATCATTTTTAAGAACAATAGATCTAAACATGTATGATATAAATTACAAAAACTCATTAATTAATAGAAACAATGAATACCTTCTTGATGTGGTTCTAATTTCTTCTCTTGATCAAGTTCATCATGTTTTCCATCTCTTAATTTGTTATCTTCCTCTTCCTTTGGCTGATCACCTTTCTCTCCTTGTAATTGATCTTCTTGTGAGTACTCTTTCTTAATCTCTTGATCAAGTAATTCATCATGTTCTCCAATATCTCTCTTGTTATCCTGATCCTCTTGATCATCCTTTAATGGCTGATGATCATCACCTTTCTGATCTTCTTGTAGTTGATCTTCTTGTACTGTTTCATTCTTCTGAACTTCATGTTCATCTTCATCATGTCCTCCATCTTCCTTTGTCTGATCAGTACCTTTCTTCTCTTCATGAGCATCTCCTCCATATTCTCTCTTGTCATCATCCTCTTCCTTTGCCTCTAATTGTATCTCTTTCTTCTCTTGATCTTCAAATAATAATTCATCATCTCTCTTGTAATTATGATCGACCTCTTTCTTTGACTGATCTTGACCTTCATGATCATCACCCACCACCGTATCAGTGATCATCTTAACATTAATACTCTGATCATCAATACGGCCAGGAGAGAAATCCTCCTGATCATCGTCCTTCCTCGGAGAGAAGTACTGGTCCACAGACTCCATGGATTCCCTCTTTGTTTTTGTTGCAACAACCACATGAGGCTGAATTAGCCTTCTCCTCCTTCATCTCTGACGTCCTTGTCTCCTTAATTACATCAAGTCATCTCCTTTATCCCCTTCAGTACTACTGATGATCATCTCTTCTCCTTCTTTCTTCTCTTCAACCTTAACCTTCACTTCTTCTACTTCAGGGGTACTTGTTGTTTTTGTTGTTGTTGATGTTGTTGTGTTGCTTGATTTCACATTGCGTAGGGTTCTTGCTGTTGTTGTCTCTTTGGTGGCCACTTCTTTGGACCCTTTGCAACCCATGGAGATAGAGAGAGATGAGATTATAGCTAGGGTTTAATTAGTTTCTAAGGAGATGAGATGAAGAGAGAAATATATATATAATGATGTGTATGTATGTATATGTATATATAGGGATGATGATCAAGAGGAGAGAGAAATTAAGAAGAGGCTAAAAATCATGTTTAGCTAGCTAGCTAGCTAGATAGGTTGAATGAGTCAAGTTTAGAATGTATTTATTATTAGTTGATGAGATGTAACTTACTTAATTGGACTTATACTAAACAGAGGATTTTTACATGTATGACCATGCATGGCTGCACCTAATTATAAGCTATATATATATATATAGCCTTAATTGGCATGGCAATGGCATATCTATATTTAGATAAATTTAAATATAATAACCTAATATTTATTTATTTAATTTTTTTAAATATTCAAGATGATGAATTGGTTTTAAAATTTTAGTTCTATTTGATTTTTTTTTAATGAGAAACTAAGTTTTCAATTTTTTTTTTCAAGGCTTTTCAAAAATATTTAAACTAATTTTATTACTAATTCATCATCTAGATTTTAAAAATAATTTTAATTGAATTTAAGGTAATAGAATTAATATAGATATGTACTATTTATATCTTTTTTTTAAAAAAAAAATTATATGAAATCTTTTTTATTATAAAATCCCACCGGCTTCATCTTATTTACAGATTTCTATCATCTTGATTTTTCAAAATTAGATTTTAATATTAGAAGTTAGTAAAAAAGATTTGTGAAAAAAATTTAAATTTTAAAATTAGATTTTCATATTAAAAACTAATAAAATTTTGTGAAAAAAAATTAAAATAATTTCGAAAATATTTAAAATCTGAATTTAAAACATTCTAATAACTAATCTTTATATTTTTAAAGTTTTTTTTTTAAAAAATGCTAACTAATTTTAAGGTTTTTAACTGGGTATTTATTTTAAGATATGAACCTAATATTTATTTATGCTTTATTTAATTCAAGATGATTGAATTAGTTGTAAAACTCCACTTTCTATTTTATTTTTTAATGATAATTGTTACACCCTAAATCATGATCTCCACGTGTCAAGATCCTTATACGGCCCATAAGACCAATACGGATACCAAAGGTAGCAACCATGCCTCCTATGTCAGAATACCACTCCCCTTTCCCCTCGACAAAAGGGGCTCCCAAACCATCTCTCATGATGGTGAATGAGACCGCCTAAAAAGATGATGGGATGGGGTCCGGTTCCCAAGAAACTCCAAGAGCATAAAGAAAGAAGACTTCAAAGAGAGGAAGAGTAATTAGCTCATTCTCAACAAGAGACTAAATACGTCTCTTCGATAGTTTTCTTCGATTCCTCTGACAACCCCCCGGCTAACTTGGTCGTCGAAGCGAGCTTGGGCATCTAAACCCTCCCCCCTCTCATCGGTGCCTGTTTTTGTCCAATTTTCAGGTGAACCATCCATGGGGACACCTTCGACATCGTCTTCCACCGAAGGAGACATCAACAATTAGCTTGAACTGGGAGCCACTCCAAGCCCAACCAGTTTTTCGGTTAATAGTTTGGCGTTGTCCATGGGGACTTTCTTGAACAAAAAGTTGTGTGTACCATGAAGATGAGGGATAGAAGTATAATTCAGATGGCAGAAATACAGTGAACCAACAAATACTTGTGTTCCTTGGTGTTATGAAAAACCACAAAAATGCCCTCAGATTTCGTGAGAGCTCATCTTGCCTCATTAAGGTATTCCTCTAGACTTATACTTGGTTGATCCAGTTTATATTTCTTCTGATTGATTAGTAGGTGGAAAATTTTGTGTTCCTATCCCTTCTCTTAATCGGGTAATCCTTGATTATTCTTGCTAGAGTGACTCCTTGCCTCCTCGATTATGTTTTCATATTCTCTTTATTTGTGTCATTAAAGCTTCCCTCCTCTGTTGGAGTCATTTCGCATGTTTTTGATCGATGTTGCCCTCATTCATTGATGAGGTTGGGTAGTTTTCTTTTTCCCGCTTTTATTGGTGACAACCTATTTCCTTGTTCCATTTTCTTAAGTCTTGCCTTTGGCGTAGTAAGTTTCTTTGCCAGTTATAAGCTCCCTCTCTTTGGATTTTCATTATCATTCCACCATGTTCTTATCATTTCCTAAGAGCCCTCTTTCTTGGCCCAATTCTGTTGAATTTGAAAGGTTATTATTTGGGTTCTTGAGGCCCGCATTCTAATGTTATTGGGGCTTGTTTGTTTTGACTCCTAGACAAGGCTATTTGGCTGATTCTAGGGTGAGTCGTTTACCCATTACATTTGGTAGGAGGAATCTATTGAGGCAGGTGAAAGTTGGTGTGGAATGTCCATTTGTCCAAGTGTATTTCCTTCTTGTTAAATGGTTGTAGTCGTTGGATGATGTCATTGAATTCATCTTGTTCCCCTTGACTAGTTGTGTGGTTGCTCCTCTCCTCATTCCCTTTGGTGGAATTGAAGTCTCCTGTTATCATCTAGGGCCCTTGTCACATGTTCTCAGTGTTGGCTAGTTCCTACCAAAAATCCCTTTTCCGGGTTCGATCATAGGGGTCGTATACCGTTGTAAACATTTGTTTCACATTTGTCGATAGGTCTTGATCACTTTAGTGATGGAAGATGCTTATGAACCGGTGATGAGTTTAAACTCAATGTTTTTCCATCTATGCAAAGACTCCCTCTGGTATTGCTTCTTGGTAATTTCAATTTACTATTATATTTTCTACCTCCTATGGATCTCTAAGTGATTTCTTTTATTAAGGCTAGTTTACTATCTTGTAGACAGAAAATTTGAGCATTGTGATGTTGGAGGATATCCTGGACTAGGTACCTCTTTCTTCTATTTCCCTAGTCCTCTTATATTCCATGAGAAGACTTTCATGGGTCCACTTTGTTACTGGCCCTATTAGTGTGATGGGAAACCTCGAAGCTTAGTTTCTCATCGTGTTTCCTTGGTTGTGTTTCTATTCCCTCTAACTTATGTGGTTAAGGAGTGGGTAGGTTTTGCCGCTTTCTTGTCCTATCTCAATCCTAACTTGGATTGTCATCGATATTAGGTCCTTGTCAACAGAACATTAGAAAGGGTTAAGGGGGTACCTTTTGATTCATTGTTCTCCATCCTTCTTATTGATACCGTGTCCTTTGATCAATCTTGTATGGTGGGTGTTGCTTTTGTTGTTTTCAATTTTCTGGGTCTTCCCCTGGGTCTTGGCGACCCATTAATGTTTGTTCTTTCCTTTGTTTTTTCTTTGTTTGTTGTTCGTTCTCTTCTTCTCTGGAGGTTAATACTGTGGTTTTTGAACCCGGGATTTGTATTTCCTTTTGTGGGTTGTGTCATGTTATGAGGGTCCATGCATCGTTTGATATCAGGGTGCAAGCCCCGTTTATGAATCTTATCGCAACTTTGTTTAGATCTAGGCCTTGCCCTGTCTCTGTTTGTATTCAGTTTAGTATATTTTGTTCATGATGGGGGCTATTGCTTTGTAGGCCCTTATCTTCATTAATAGTCAAACCTTGTTCTTCCATTTGGTTTAGATTAGTTGATGGACCTTCATTTTCTTCACTATAAGGTAAGATGGGGTTTATTGGGTTGAATGTCTACTGGGTTGGCTGCATAGGTGGTCGCTTGGTCTTGGGCAGATTTGGTGTCCGACCCCAATGGTCTTCATTCTCCTATGCGGGCTTGTAGGCCCTGGCCTTAACGTGTATGTGTTTCATTGGTGCATTCCATTATTGGTACCCTTTTAAGTCCAGACGTTAGCCTTAGATTAGCTGGGAAGCGGTGGGGCCACCCAAAGACTTGGTGAGTCCCCTCACAGTGTATTGGGTCTTGTCCACGTGTCATTATTGAAGTCGTCCATCTCAAATTCTTACGCCATGCCCAGGGGTATGCGTTACTCGTGGACTCAACACCCATGTTTCCTCTTCCTTCCATATTGTCCCATTCTAAGGCCGAAATGTGCCCTATACAACCCTGCCTGCGTTAGGAATACTTGAGGTTTGTGTATGTGCACTTGCGCCTTAGTGGTATGATGCGAGGGTGGTTAAGCTTTAACAGCTTGACTATTATGCCTCTCCATTGGTCGATTGCCACGGTTCATCGGCTTGCTTGCGTATGGCGATTTTGGTTTGGGCGTTTTAAACCATCCTGTCTTCCGTGAGAAATTGTGATTGTTTTCCCCTTTCATATGCATTTGTCTTCCTACCATTCATCTCCGTAGAAACTGTGTGGAGCTTCAGTTGGTTTGAGCTCTCTGTCACTGCCACTATCTCTTTTCCTTTTCCAGGTGCTTTGACGACCCCATGGTAATTGCTCTTGAAGCCGACCTCGACACTTCTACGATGGTATGTTTTAGGCTCCAATGTTTGATGATCAAGCGGGGAGAGTTTCCCTATTTTTGATCCATAAGGCTAACTCATGCATCGCCAGCATAGCTATACCGCTTGACCATTGATGTTAATCCTCTAGATTAGTTTCAAGATTCATGAGACAACCTTTTTACCGGTGAAGCGGGGTAGTCTCTAGATCTCCACCGATGGAGTTTCTTCATCTACTTTCCCTACATTCCAAGTCCAACGACCATGGATAACATCATAATGAAAATTTTGGCAATTCGATCTAATTGCACCACCTTTGGTAATGGGCGGTGCAATGAGAAAACACCCATCTACGAAGCTCTTCATGCCCCAACTCTAGTCATCAACTCAAATTTATGCCAACATCATGCATGAGCTATCGTTCGATGATCATCCCTTCCATACTGACAACTTCTCCACCGTGCAATTCGCGTGTATTTGGGCATCTCTTCCCTTGCCTCTAAGCATCTACATTTGTCAAGCGAGTGCGGAAGGAAGTGCTTTTCCTCTTCTTCCGGCTCCTCTAGCTAGGTCTCAGGCAACCTAGGTGTTTTTATGTTGCGAGGGTTGAGGCAATGGAGATATTTGGCTCGTTCGATTCACACTTCTCCCGTTAAGCTTTTGTGATTGTTTCCCGACACACTTGGCCTCTCTATTACCTATGGGATGGTCGTCGATAGCTTGATCCCCAATGGCCAACCTACCCAACAATTCGGGCACGTGATTGCACAGTGGCAATCCAACGCTTTATGGCCACCCTATAAGCATTGTTCCCACACCTTGGATTTGGTCCTAAGGGTGTGTGTGGATGATCAAAAGGAGACCTTTAGATCCACGATCCGAGGAGTCTTCTTCTATTTCTTTTGAAGAGGATCTTGGTCCATTCATCGTCTATCGGAGGTTATTAGTCTTTGTTGGATTTGCCATAGCCGGATTTAGTCTCTATTTGCCCTTTAGCCATAGCTCCGGCGTAGGAGTCTTGGCCTCCCTCAGCCGGTTTCCAATGCAGGAGCCGTAGGTGTTGCATCTTCTCGATTTAGTTACATTCCATGATGGACTTGATTAGTCCCTCCTCCGTGAGATGGTCTTCCTCCTCCGCACGATTGCCATCTCCTTCTCCCGTGAGCTTTGCTATAGTTGTTACATAAGTGCTGAGCTCTCCACAATTAGTTTTAGCACATAGTCATAATGTATTGTTGTATTTATTGGATTTCAATTTTTATATTCTAAAATTATTTAGAATATAAAATTTTAAATCTAAATAGAAAAATTTATTTACAGTATAACCAATTGGTTATAACAACTTATGTTCCGTTTGTTAGACAAATGAAAACCAAAATATTTTGGTTTTGTTAAATTTCAAACCAAGTTTACTAAACAATTGACTAAGATCATATTATTATTATTATTATTATTATTATTATTATTATTATTATTATTATCTGATTTTACCAACCTCACAATAATGTGCCTATAATTAATATTTATAAAGTGCATACCATTGTTGATTAAAATAGATACTAGAATATTTTATTTTAAATTGTTTTGTATTTTTGATATTCCAAACTAGAAACATAGATAAAAATCAATTTGTTATATCTAAAAGTGAATTTTGCCAGTATGTTAAACATGTGTTTGTCACTTTTTGGTTTTTTAACTAGTTACACAAATCATGTTACTCATTTAATAAATGTATTACATTTATTAAAATACAAACAAGTTTGTGTAAATTTTATCTATATCCTTATAAACCTCATAATTGCATATCCAACCTTTATAGCAGTTGTACTTCCCTATATTTTTTTTAAGAAATTTTCATTTTTGGAGAACTGTTCTCTGTTTTTAGTTTTCTGAAAACAAATTTGCCATAAAAAAAATAGAGATAACTAATCTTAATAAAATTTTCTCATGTTTTCAAAAGTGATCATTTTATCCTTTTTTTACTATTATTTAATGACAATCACTTTATCCTCATATCCTAAGTTTCTATACTTTTTATATTTTTGTAAATTAAAATTCTATTTAACACTTTTCTTAGAGTAAAAAAAACCAAAACATGTAGGCGGGACAGAATATGCAATTACAAATTTGTTAGGGGTACATATGTAAAAGAATCAGACATATCTGTATATAATATCAAGATTATATAGGGGTATCTACATAAACACCCATTTTTAAAAATAAATAATTTAACTTGCAGTACATAATAATAAGGAATAATCCCTGCTCCTCTTATTCTTCGATCTCTTTCTATCAGGGCTTTGCTTCCCTTTCACTGCTCTCTCTTTGGCTTCGAGTTTGAATAATTTTTTCATAATTTTTAAGGTATTCTTCAATCCTCTGCTTCTTTTATTTCGTAGGGAGAGATCTTCTGAGGGAAAGCTTCTGATTTTGGGAAGGCATGAAGGCAATTCGAAAATCTCGTGTTTTTTTTTGGATTTGGATGTAATTGTCTTACATGTGTGATTATATTGCGTTTTGTTTTGCAGATTATGGGGAGGAGATGGGTGATGATAATATATTTGATTTTTCTTGTTTGTGGTTTCTGAAGGAAGAGGTAAATTGGCACCTTCTAATTCTAACCTTTTTCAATTGATTTTTTAGAAAATGGGGTTGTTTTGATTCAAATGATATTGGGACTGTTGAGGTTTGTTTTCTCACTGGGAAAGATAAGAGCTTCAATAGTCCAATGAATGCCTGTCCTTCGCTATGTTATTTTAGTTGGAAAAAATCCCTGTGTTATAAATTCCAATATTGGAAAAGGTGTTAGCATTGTGGAGAATTATTCACATATTTGCATTTAAATGAGGAATAATGACTTTAAATGATGTTGAAGTTAGCTTAATTGCTATATAATAGCAAATTAGGGATTAGCTGTTTCTTGAGGATGAGAAATACTTGATGCACAACAGGGAAATAAAAAGCGTGGTTTTTGAGAAAGTTAAGCAATGATTTGGAATTGTTGGTTAGCTCTTCTTCAAGTTATTTTATTTGAAAAACTCATACATCATCAATTCCATTATTAAAAAGGTACTAACTTTGTGGAGAATTATGCACATATTTGGATTAAAGTGTTTGGAGAATTAATTAGATGATGTAGGAGTTGAGGGAGTTGTTAAAATGATAGTAACTTGGGATTGGCAGTTTTCTAGGTGAAAGATGTGGTTCTTGGTTAACTGAACTAATTATGCATGTTAATTCCTGAAGTGAGGAATGAGATTAAATATGTTGAAATGATTTCAGGGAAAGGTTAGAATGCTGATGGATTATTGAGTTTCTGGGGAATACGAGGAAAGCAGATGTGAATCTCTTTCAGGACTTGGTTTATTTTGAGGGAGTGAAATATAAGATAAAGAGCTGAAATTATGATATCTTAAAAATGACAATTTATAAAAGTGCTAGTTGTTATTTTACATTTGAATCCTATACAACTTTGTGGAGGGGGATTAAGCTTGAAAGAAATGAGAAAATTCTAACCTATCTTTTGACAAATTATGATGGAATTTTATGTAACTGTTTGTATCATCACTAAAAGGAAAATTGACTACTTTAGTACTTAATTTCTTACTACCTTCTAGTTTTGCTTGAACTTTGAAATTTGAGCAACCAAAATTTATTATTATACATTTGAATCTTATACAACTTTTTGGCGGAGGATTACCCTTAAAAGAAATGAGAAAATTCTAACATATCTTTAAACAATTTATGATGGAATTTTAGGTAATTATTTGCCCTCACCATTAAAAGGAAATTTTACTACTTTGGTACTTAATTTCTTACTGCCTTTTAGTTTACTTTTAAAACAACCAAAATTATATTATTTTCAACAACAAAACTCTGATCCCTTCCTGCTAGGCTATTTCATGTTGGGAAAATATAATTTGCTTAGATAGAGTACAGTGTGATGCATGAAAATAATTAAAAATATGCAATACCTTGAGTGGGTACAACAAATGTGCTTGAATAGAAGAATCATTTTCTTTTTGCGTACATCTTTCTGTGTTATGAAACTGCTAACATGCTCTGAATCATCTTGGATGCACCATTCATGCTGATAACAAACACTTCAATTGTGCATGTTACAGAATATAACAATATGCCCGATCTAATTACAAATTAAAATTAGAGCTATAGAATTTATGACTTTACTTGCTAACCATTCTTCTTCATGGTTACAGAGCTTAAGAATATTGAGCAAGAAGATCACTATCATATTTACAATCATACTCTTGCACAGATACTTGTGGAGTATGCTTCTGCTGTAAGTTCCCAGGCATTATTTTTAATTATTTAATTTTCTTTTTATCAGCATAAATTTGAGCACAATGAGTATATTTATGTGAGCATTCTCTTATGCTTAACTGATGGTTTTCATCGCCACAAATTGGTTTATATTTTCTGGGTATTATTCCTGTATGTTCTATTTTTGGCATTTTAGTTAGTTGATGCCTAAATTTCTTTTAGATTTGAAGAACTTCTGACCCGCATCGCAGGTGTATGTTTCTGACCTAACTGAACTATTTACATGGACTTGCTCTAGGTGCAATGGCATGACCAAGGTATCCAAGATAATATTTTAATTCTTTTCGTTTCTCATATAATTGTATAACATAATGGATGTGCTAAAATTGGTAAATTCCATATGTTTTCTAACAGGGTTTTGAAATGGTAGAGCTTATTGTTGACGTCCAGAACTGTTTGCAGGTACAAGCTACTTGTGAAATAAGAAACAAGTATAAACTTTGCCAATATCTTTTTAAGTTACTGATTTGCACATATCATATTGTTTTGTGTCAGTCATTTGTTGGGTGTTGCTCCTATGATCTTAATGCAATTGTCATGCCGCTTTTAGAGGCACTCAAGAAAAGAGGTAAGCATGAAACACTTGTTTCTAAGTTCTTGAATCATCACTTGCTAGCTGTTTGATTTTATTTTTGATTTTTGAGCATACTATATTTCATGTCTTCAATGTCTTTTTCATTTTATATTCATAATTCTTATTCTTCATTACCTAGGTTTACTAATACCTTTATTGTGGCATCATTAGTACTCTCAAGGGTATTGTTGGAAATGTAGATATTTAAATAATTATTCTAGAAAGCCTTTATTTTTCCTCTTTGGTCACAGATGACACAAGGTCTTTAAAATGCATGCCTATGCTTACAGTCTCTACTCACATTGTGGTTCCTACTATATGCATCTTTGATACCTGAACTTGTTCAAATTAACAAAACAAAGCACCAACGCTGCTACAAGGGCCTATTGGTACAAGGGTTCCTTGTTAAGAGGGTGGTTCTCATCTGTGGATGACCGGGATCGAACCCCTACTCTTACAAAGGTGAGGGTGAGGGTCAAGTGAGCGGATCTGCGGCTCTACGCGCTTCCCGAACCTATACATACCGTCTTTGGCGTCGTTTGCAGGGGTAGCTTGTTGCCTCAGTCAAAAAAAAAAACAAAAACAAAAAAGACAAAAAACAAAACAAAAAGCTACGACAATCAATTCGTCTAAATACCCATGTAATTCATTTAATCCCATTTCATTTGGTCTTTAATCTTGTATGCGACCATGATATTTGTCATAGATTATTATCCTCTAATCTGTTGTTTATGGTTATTTGACACCTCTAGCTTTCATTTGGGGCTACCATTAGCATCTACATTCTCTTTCCAGTTTTTTTTTTTTGGATAAAAGTGGATAAACCACGTTCATTTGATTTGTGAAAAGGCTCCCTAGATGATTCTCTCTATTAAAAACTAGTTCACGGTTGGTAGAACTGTAGCACTAGACAGGTAGCACCTGAGATACATAAAATTAATTAATGTAGGCAGGTGGAGAAATAGAACTCTCTCATGCTGAGTACTTGTCTAAATATGAAGATTTTATAAGCTGCCGCAGGATGTTGGTGTAGTGGTACTTTCTCAAGGGTATTGTATGCCATATGGGTACATTCTCTTTCCAGAATTGAGAAAGCAGAGAGGTTATTGAAGCGACTAAAATGTTTTCACTGCATGGCTACATACTTACTGCTTTCTTTTCATCAATTTCTTTGGGCTGCTAAACAAATGGGTTGCCTATGTGCAGCATACAGAATTGGATTGAAGATTTGTTTTGAAACAGCTTGATTTTGAACTATCCAGAAATGCCAGGTGCAATGGTAATTAATATTACTGATGCATTTTAAGTTTTTAATGACTTAAAATGATGTGTTGATCATTTTAATGGTCTTATTGTGTTTGCCAGGTTCATCATGGCTTCTATTCTGCATACCATAACACTAGCCTGAGTCCTGGAATTCTGAAGGCTGTTCAGGAAGGACAAGAAGAGATGTATATGGAGATATCCAGGTCATGGTAACTGGCCACTCAATGGGAGGGGCCATGGCTTCCTTTTGTGCTTGATCTCTCTGTAAATATCTAATTCTCTTTGAAACTTTACCTGCCTTGTTCTCAATCTTCTGTGAGCTTCTTTTCTTTTTACCGTAAATGTCTTATTCTCTTATGAAGTTTACCTGTCATCTTCTTAATCTTTTGTGGGCTTCTTTTATTTTTTATTTTGCATGTGTTCGATATTAGACTTTTGAACATTTTATGATAGTTGCATTTCTAAGGAGCCATTTATGATAGATGGGTTCTTAGCCTCACTGCATCTAACTTAACGCTTTCTTCTCCTATAATAGGTAAATCATGGAATTCACAATGTTCAACTGATGACATTTGGACAACCTCGTATTGGCAATGCTATTTTTGCTTCATACTTCCATAAACATGTGCCACACACAATTCGGGTGACCAATGGCCAAGTGTGATATTGTGCCCCATTTACCTCCATATTATTATTATTTCCCTTCAAAGACATATCACCACTTTGCAAGAGAGGTAATATAAGTCTTATAACACATTTATAATGCTATATGCTCAAACATTCTGAACTGTACTGTTTGTAGTTTGTCTTTATTTGGTACATGTGATTTAACTGCAATAAGTAACAGTGAAGTATTATGCTTGTAATTGGTTATAATGATTTTCATAAAGCTATAAATATTCTTTTTATTTTGTGTCGGCTGCGATAATTTTTGCCATTACTTTTACCAATTTCTGCACAGTTTTTCTGACACAAAAGAAAAATCAGGTATGGCTAAATGAAATCGGCTTTGGAAGACTATTATTCTACAAGAGTGAGAAGATTTGTGATGACTCTGGTGAAGACCCAACTTGCAGCAGGCAATGCAAATAAACTCACCCGCATGTCTTGTTCTCCTGATCAATGGAAGTTATGCTTATGATAATTACAAAGTGGTTTACTCTTTTGAAAGGTCTGTTTCTGGGAATAGCGTTTTGGATCATCTCACATATTATGGAACCAAGCTGCAAGCCGATACTTCAGGCTCATGTAAGATCGTAATGAGTAAAGATATGGCTCACTACCAGACTCACGCTGCAGGAAGCGTTGTTTTGTCTCGGAAACCTATTTCTCAATCAATTCTGAAGCAAAGACCGGAAGAAGATGGTGGAATCATCTCTCTTTAGCATTCCTTTTTATTATGTTTGAACACAAATATACTAAATGTGCATAAGAACCCATTTTTCAGAGTGTAACCATCTTGCACTCTTAACATTAATTCACTTTCAAGGTGTAAATTGGTTTGTTAATTATATAGGGGGTATAGCAGCTTGCATTCATTTTTCAAAATGCACTCACGCAAACTCCAATCAACTCAGGCTAAATTCAGTTAATATATGACATCTTTGGTCAATTCAAATAACAATTATATTACTGTGAATTTTGGGTTTTATTCTAGTAAAAAGTCTCACATGTTCTTTTGCAAAGATTTTGAAGAGAGAGAAAAAGAATTTTTACTGAAGTCTGTATGTATCAATATGTAATGTAGTTTTGCATCATGCATGCACCATAAAGAGTGGTTGGTAGTATATATTATATAATGGGCAGAAAAACATGGTTATGTTAATATTCATAGATGCTTAATCAAGAATTTTCTTTCGGCACTGACCTTGTGTTTTGATTCCTCTTTATCACAAGGAATCATAAAAGTTGAGACAAAATAAAAGCGAAAAAATAGCACTCTCACTTAAAGTAATAATTAATATAAACATCCATAATACTATTTCATTTAGAGATATGATTAATGTACATCCATACAAACAAAAGAAGACGTTTGTTTGTTCAAAATGTGACATCAAACTCTCCATAGAAACCAAAACTCCAACTCAGTATGTTATTTTTCATATTTAGTATGGTATTTGAGCCTGTGAGTGCACTTCTCGAAGCAATGGAAGGAGACCACCACTAAGATGAGACTCATGACTTTTATCAGTAGGTCCAATGAGTTTGCGCCGATGATAGAACAACCGGGACAGGAGGGTTTTGGCCTAAGAGCTTGGCCAAAGCCCTCTCGATCTCTCTCCCTTTAGGGTCTTCATCAAGCTCATGAATGTAAGGGTTTACTCCCAAGCTCACAAAAGAACCTCTTCATGGTGTGGGCACATACAACAAGTGCTCACACTGAAGATCCACCACTGCCCTTTGGGAAGCCAACCTCATGACTTTATCCATTCCAAGGTGAGAAGATCAATGGACCTCAAATGTTTGAGGATGAATATATATATATATACTAGAAACAAATATGAGAAGAAGAGAAGAAAGAGATGACAAGCTTGCACTTCTTGTGGAGAGGTTGATAGGAGTGACTTGTTTTATATAGCCTCTTGTGAGGGGTGACCATGAATTGAACTTCTTCTTTTTTCTTTTTCTTATTTTTAAAATGGAAAATTAAGAAAATGGATAGAGAATGTTCTCTAGATCATTGGTTTGAGAGTGACCCTATACTTATTTCTAGCAACTTCTGTTCTACTTAGACAACGACATGACCTACATTATGAAGAAGTCAACACTCATGAAAAAAGTATATATACATGTTTTTTCGTATAAATATAAGATGATGTTGCTACATGTATATAAGATATTTGACATCGTATCATGTTCATTCAACCTTATGTTACATATAGGTTTGAGTTGTGAAAACATCTTAAAAAAAGCCGAATAAGACTACATACAATATACCGAAGTGATTTGACCCTTTCTTGAATCCCATGCATAGTGAAAGCTTTGTAGCACCAATCCCTTTTATATCACAAACATTAACATTAGGTGTAATATCCAATTTAGTCCCTCTGTTATACCGATTTGTGACTTTAGATCCCTCTATTATAGTTTGAGCCTTTTTTGTCAAAATTTAAAAATGTCAGTCTTTAAAGACATATTTAAAAGTTTATTTAGTCCCTAAAATTGACGAAGGAAGGAACTGACATTTCTCAATCGTGAAAATAGAGGACATAAGTGTTTCAAATTATAATAGAGGGACATAAAATCACAAATTAATATAATAGAGAGACTAAATTGAATATTACACCGTATTTCAACCTTGTGTTTTAGTTTAGAGTTATAAAAATGAATTTATATAATAATTTCATGTATATCATCTCTTTTAAAACCGTTTTAAATTTAAATAAGCCATTTCATAACTTTTTCAAAGTGGGCATGGTGTACGGCTCAAGTGAATCACATCCCATACTTTCGGTTTATTCTCATTAATATATTTATAAATTAAAAAAAAAAACAAAACAAAACAAAATAAGAAAGAGAGAGAGAGAGTGTAATATAAAAGCTTAATTTGATGTAGCTTCTTTTGGCCTTCAATGGCCATTCCTTCATTTCTAAGTTTCTTGAGAATCCTACAAGTTAATGGAGAAGTGATGATAAAAGGCAAGTGTATGCTTTGCATGGAGGAACATTACTTAACTTGTGTCTTTATCATGTGTACCTATGTGATGCCAAAACCTCCCATGCATGAATGGATGCTATCCATCTATCCATCTTTATTTATATACTTCCATATATTGTGGATTAGATTTTAAGAGAGAGTAAGACATTCTTGAAACATGGAGAACGATATGGAGCTCGGTCAAGCAGTGACTCACACTTGTCTCTACTTGTGGAAATGTGGGTAAAGCATCTGATTTAGATGTGTTGGTTTTGGATATACAATACCATATTTTAAGCTGGGCGAAGGCTTAACACTTGACATTACCAAAATGACTCCAAGATTAATTAGAGGACAATAACAATCACTACAAGGAAACATGCATTTTGCGGCAAATATTTAATGTAGGTGGTTTTGTCAAAAACCCCGCGCTAATTGTAACACTGCTGACGGTTTTGGTGGCGGTCCATGGAAAGACGTAAAATATTACCAATTAAGCGGTTTTTTACCCCAAAACCATAGTGAATGTATATTAATTCCAGTAGTTGTACCGCTCACTAATGGCCTGCAATTGTATTGCATTTTGGCGTTTTATCATAATTCGCCGCCAATATCAATTTCTAGCCAACCCTAGAAAGACCGAGGAACACCCACAACCCCTAAGCTATATATGGGTTATTGCCTAATTAGTTACTGAGATGAAGCTTGGTCTCTCCTAGATGGAAGAAAACAAATACCTTAATCACAAATGGCCAAAGTATCCCCATTGTGGAAACTAGTCAAGAACAAGAACCCTCTCTTGTATGCCACCTAAACCCTTCCCCCCCTCTCTTGTATGCCACCTAAACCCTTTCACAGTACCACTCAATTCTAGCTACTTGGCCCCAGGCAAGAATATGATTACCACAACATTCCAAGGTGGGGGTGGAAATAGAACAAACGGGGGCGCACAACACCACATACCTTGTACATATGAAGCGGGTTGAAGGAGAGGCTGGGAGGATAACCAAAGGGAGGCAAATAAGCCACCATGGGAACATTTCCATGGGCAAATACCACATTATTATAGACCTCATCACATGGAATGTAAGAGGGTTGGGAAAAGCATGAGAAGCGTTACCTTGTTAGGGACTTTCTACAACTCCATCGTAGATGTATTCTACACGCAAGAAACAAAATTGCACTGAGATGGGCCGATTGCATATGGCGATCCATAGGGGGAACCACATACGATGCACACCATATACTACCATTAGAGAAAATAAGGGGAAAATGCTGCATCGGGTGGAATAGTGGAAAGTATAATGCCATTACCACATACGTGGACCACTTCTCAATCCACGGTCATCTTGGAGAACGTGTAAAACCAAATATACATGGATGCTCTACAATGACTATGGACCCCTGTGGAAAGCACAACAAAAGCGGCTTTTTGGGATGAACTAATAGCAATCAAATCACGATGGGATGGACCGTGGATTATAGGAGGAGACTTTAATGCCACAAGATGCACCAAGGGAGTGCAATCAAGGTACATGCAAGCTTCTCTGCAGACCACGAAGGTTTGGGCCTCTTTTATCTGACTCTGCACCTCTTTTGACCACCGCTCCATAGGCATGCAACAATATACATGGACGAATAGAAGGGCCAATCCGAGCATGGCACGACTGGATCGCTTCTTACTCACAACTGAGTGGCTAACCAGCTACCTCAGCTTGTAGCAAAAGACCTTGCCAAGAGTCAGATCGGATCATATACCGATTTGCACAGAGTGCTGGTAGCCATCGACCCCACGGAAGCATATTTAGATTTAATAGAGATTGGGGCAAAAGAGACGGTTTTGGCAAATGATCGTGGAATAGTGGGAGAGCTATTTTGAGGGAATGGGGGCATGTATATCCCTAGCCAAGAAATTGCAAACTCATAAGGGGAAGGTTAAAGAAGTGGAATATTGAATCAGGGGCAACAATCAATCAGGGCGAAGATGGATATGCTCATTAAATAAGAACCATATGATAAACTCCGGAGGAAAGGGAGCTAGAAACAGAGCGGGCGTGCGAGTGGCTGGAACTATAAGCAGGAGTACGACGATGCTATAAGGGTTGAGAAATCTCACTAGCGGCTACTACCGAATCACTGGCCTACGGGGAAGGGACAACAATACAAAAAGTTTTCATGCTATGGAAAACCAAAGAAGGAGCAAGAATTGGATCCGAAATATTAATCACCAACAACAAGTTATCACTAAGAAGGAAGATATTGCAATGGCATTTACTAACCACTTCCAATGGAAGTCCATGGGTATGTGCGAAGTACGGTATTGCATGAATTGGGTCCACTTGTTCTCCCTACGGGGCAGTTGGATCTTCAACACCTTGAGCAACCCTTCAGCAGTAGGAAGAAATCTATGAGGCGATCAAAGAACTCCAATCAGGACAAGGCCCCCGGCTTTCCGGATGGCCCTCTTCGTGGGAGGGGCGGGAGTTCATCAAAGAGGATATCCTCAAATTCTTTGAGGACTTTACATGAAACAAATGCACAGTGAGAAAGAAAAGAATCAACTAGGCAAACATTGCACTTATTACCTGGCAAGAAGAGCGCTAGAGGAAATCAAGAATTACGGAGGCCAATCAAGATGATCAACTACATTTTTACTAAATATATATCATGAAAGTTACGGCAAACAAGCTCCAAGCCACAATGAGCTCCTGATTGATGAATCACTAAAAGCCTTTATAAAAGGGTGGGTGCATCCATGATAACATCATAGCGGCTAAGGAAGTCATCCACGAGGAATGAGGACCCAGGCCTTGGATCGAGAATGGGGGTAGTTCTCAAGATTGATTTTGAAAGGGCCTTGATATAGTGGACTAGGAGTTCTACCGAAGTAGGCTTAGGCAAAAGAATGGCATTTGGACAGCGGTGGATAGCATAGATTAAAACAATACTATACTCCTCAAAATCGAACTCCTTATAAATGGATGAATGGTAGGATCATCCAGACATCAAAGGATTAAGAGACAGGGAGACCACCTCTCGCTACTCTTTGTCATAGCAATGGATGTCTCTCACAAGATTGACAGGTTGACGCCGGTAGCCATGCCTAACATATACTGGTGTCTTACAATGTGGAAGGAGGGTGGAAGATCAAATCCATCTCTATAGTATCGTGATGATGCTACTCTTGATACCTTCCGGAAAGGAGGAACATATGCGGAACCTGAAGCTAATTTTCTACCTCTATGAGAGTCTTTCAAGACTCCGCATCAACTGCCATAAGAGTTTGCTTATACCAATCAGAATGGCAAACACCGATGCAGAAGTAAGGGCAAATATAATGAACTGCACAGTGGAAAAGCTCCCCATCAAATACCTCAGTATTCCCATATCCAGCTCAAAGCCAAAGAAATAAGATTGCCCGGCTCTAATGGGAAGGGTGAAAGCAAGGATCAAGACTTGGAGAAGGTGGGTTTACTCTCCATGGGAGGCGGAATTACTCTTGTCAACTATATACTCTCTCATACAAACTCTTGGCTAATGATATACCAAATGCCGGAGTGGGTTATTAAGGAATGATAGATAGCCTCAAATGAGACTTCTTATGGCAGGGTCCAGTAAATGAGAGAAAAACACCCACAGTTGCAGTTGGGAGGCCATGTAGACCCAAGGAACATGGAGGTGGGGCATCATTGACTTGAAGTGTTGCTGTAACAATGACAATGATCAGAAATGGTGGTGGAGACTACTAAATGTGACAAAGCGGTATGTACCAATATTATCAAGCGAAACTATTTCAGATCTCATACATCAATCCCCATAAAAGCCCCTCATGCACCTCCTTCTTTTGGAAAAGTATTAGCCCCAATGGAAGGCGGGTAGAAATGGGCATCACAATCAACAGAGATGGGAGATCTGATGAATCGCAATGGCACAACAAATGGCCGTTTGGAGGGAAAGACCAGTGGAATCATCTTACAACTTTGCAACATCGATCAAAGATCATACCATATCTCTTCAAGAAGCAAGGACACTGAGTACAAAGAGAAGACCCTCTTCTCAAATAAAGGGGCCCTAATCCAGGGCGGGAGGCGGGAGAGGAACTGGAAAGTCTAATTCGCGGCCATAAGTAACACCAATGTCAAATAGGAAAAATGCCAAGATGGGTATTAGGGACCTAATCACGCCTTCTCAACAAAATCATTGTACACCTCGCATTGTGGATGGAGGGATGTGTATTGGTTTCCCTAAATAGTTTATGGAAGTTGCCATGTCCTAAAAAGCTAAAAGTTATTTGTAAGGTTAGCTTGGGACAACAAATTGCTTACCTTGGATAATCTTGCCAAAAGAGGATGGAGCAGGAACCACACCATGTGCTACCTCACCCAGGATGTGGGAAGAGGCAGTTAGAGCACCCTCTTTTACTACATGACCCGTGACAAAGCTAATATGGGAACATTTCTTCTTACTTTTCAACCTCGGAGGACGGCACTTCGATCCATTAAGGATTTATGGGGCCACCACAACCTAGGAAAGGGCTTCACAAAGGCGATGCGCATGGGGTGGAACTTGGCAGTAATTGCCATAGCCTGGAGCACCTGGCTTGAAAGAAACCAACGATGCTTCCGCAACAAACGTCGGGTTTGTTCAGGAATTACTCAAGGGATTAAATTTATACTGCTTTTTTGGTTTGATGCAGTTAATGCCTCCAAAAAGCTGAAGCTAAGGTCGATGGAATCCATGGTCAAACAGAGCTTGATCTTGGACTGGGATGAACAAAAGGAAGTGATAAGGAAAGGGGACGACTTTGAGGACATCATCCAAGGGCACATACTAAACGAGTGACAAAGCACTCATATATGTACCAGAACACCCTGGCAACTAGTGAATAACTACCTGCTATTTACATGATGTACTTCTCCACTTTTTCTAATCAATAAAGGAATGTGGTTTATCCACTTTTATCAAAAAATATATATATATATTTTAATGTAATTCAATTGTTATCATATGTTTGAAAAGTTGATTTTGCAACTTTTTTTTAACATATATGAATAACATTACTCTAATTAGACATGTATATATGACAGAAATCATGCCAGTTCTCATGCTATGAAGTCTGGTTTATCATTAATTAATTAACTCGATGATCGTATTTTTATTTTTGGCTTTCTTTTTATAACTTTATGTTTAGCCAAATATAAATATATATAATTTTTTTTTTATTTCACTCTCAAACTTGGTTTATTATTTCAAAAGCAGCAAAGTGCTGCTTTAGGAATCAATATAAAATTTGGTGAGTGTTTGAATTCATACCATCATGGATCACTTGTTTTTGGTTATATATTCAAATATTAATTCATAGTTAATGGAAGTAGAAATGTTTGTATTGAAAGTATGCATTTTTAATAGTCATCATTTTTACTTCTCTTTAACTATTCTTGATACCATACTTGGCTAATTGATCAACATTCATTTAATTTAATAAAAGAAAGAAAAGCTTAGGATTTGATTTTAGTTATATTTCCTTTTGATGAGGTGCTAATATATAGAGATCATGAATGAAAGATTTTTTAACAAAGATTTTATTCTCCTTTTCTAATTAGCTCATACTTGTAAAGGCACATAGGTCTCATCACTTCCATGTAAACTTGATATGTTTAATGGGTTTAAACATTATCAAGAAGAAAAATACAAACTTAGTTATTAAGTAGATAAAGCATGTAAATGAAAAGATTAGTAGGTCTCTAAGAATTAGGTTCCTCTACCTTGAGATAACATAATTTGGAATATTCACACCATGTGAAACATAATTTGGAATATTCACATGAGAGGATAAATTCATGAAGAAGAGAAATGTTATTTTATTTATTTACTATTAAAGTATTCCTCAATTAGAAGTTAAATCATATCAATTTCACTATTTAAAATTAGCTCAAGGTCATCAAGCTAAGAGTTAATGGAAATTTTCTTAAAGTAATTCGGGATTAATGTAATATATATAATAGATTTGGTCAGAAATTACATATCAATTTCACTATTTAAAATTAGCTCAAGGTCATCAAGCTAAAGAGTTAATGGAAACTTTCTTAAAGTAATTCAGGATTAATGTAATAATATAATAGATTTGGTCAGAAATTAATTTGTCATGTTAATTGAGGTTTGACATTATATTACAAATTAACATGACACATAATGTAATTTATTAAATTAAAATCTTTGAGATATATATATATATATATATATATATATATATATATATATATATATATATATATATATTGTTCATGATTATTAGATGTATGTTTGGGATTAATATAATAACACAATAAATTTTAATTTGAAAAATAACATTATTTGTCATGTTAATTTGTAGTATAATGTCAACCTCAATTATGACAAATTTCTGGCCAAATCTAGTATGTTATTACATTAATCCTAAATTACTTTAAGAAAATTTCCATGCACTTCTCTTCAATGAGCTTGTGCTAATTTTATTTTGTATTTTTTTTTGATAAAAGTTTGTCTAATTTTAGAATTGCGAAATTGATATGATTCCCTTGTAATTGAAGTTGACTTTAATAGTAAATAAAATAAATAAATGAAGTTCCTCTTTTTCATGGATTTATCCTCTCATGTGAATATTCCAAATTATGTTTCACATGGTGTGAATAATCCAGATTATGTTATCTTCAAGTTAGAGGAATCTAATTCTTAGAGACCTACTAATCTTTCAATTACATGCTTTATCTAATTAATAACCAAGTTTGCATTTTCTTGATAATGTTTAAAACCATTAAACATATCAAGCTTACATGGAAGTGATGAGACCTATGTACTGCCAAATGTGAGTAATTGAAAAGAGAACAAAATCTTTTGGGAAAAATCATTCATTCGCCCATGATCTCTCTATAAAACATTATGAAATATAACTATAAAATCCAAATTCGAGCTTTCTTTCTTTCTTTTATTAAATTAAAAAATGTTGATCACTTAGCCAAGTATGGTATCAAGAATAGTTAAAAATAATAGTAACTTTCAATACAAACATTTCATTTCCATTAGCTATGAACCATACTAAAAATTAGCATGATAAAATAATGTATTTATCAAATTATTTGTCATGTTAATT
Source organism: Dioscorea zingiberensis (assembly GCA_026586065.1). Classification (NCBI taxonomy): domain Eukaryota; kingdom Viridiplantae; phylum Streptophyta; class Magnoliopsida; order Dioscoreales; family Dioscoreaceae; genus Dioscorea; species Dioscorea zingiberensis. Next base: position 15,058,152 of record CM048820.1, on the reverse strand, counting down.
TGTGGTATAACATATTATACTACAAATTAACATGTCAAATAATGTTATTTATTACACTCCCTTACTCAGGCCTCCTCAGGGTTTGCTCTATGTTCTTAGAGTCGTTTGGATGGAAGGACCCCCTTGATGGATACCCTTAAGAGGGAATGATTCCCCACAAGGGAATGTGATTCCTTTATAGGGAGAATAGTCATTCCCCAACATCGGGGAATGGCTATTCCCCCCATTGTTGAAATTCCCATATGAATCGCTTCGAATTTTTTACTCAACCTTTCCAGGTGTCATTAAATTTTGCCGTTATGAACACCTCCTCCTTGTTGAAGATTGTGAAAATCGGTTTGAAGAAAATCGGCTTGAGACCTTGAAGATTGATGGAAATCGGTGGAAATCAAAGCGATTGAAGATCTTGTAGAGAATTGGAGATTTTCTTTGATCGATGGAGGTTCCTTAGTTAGGATTTCTTTTAAAATTATTTGAAATATTTCAGGATTATGTAATTTTTCTTTTCCTTATTTTAGAACTATATTGTTAGGTGAAGTTAAATAAATTGTAATATAAGAATTGCTCCAAGTAGAGTATACATGGAAGTACAGAATGTTAGATGACAATGATATAAAAAGTCTCACTTTCAACATGAAGAAGCTGCTTCATCTTGTTTGTGTGGTAGAACTTTCTTTTTCATTGCTTAACCTTCCTAGAACCCTAACTCCTATTTTCTCATTTCCTCTTGTATGTTATTTACGGTTTCATTGTTAAGCAACTTTTCCGTACAGCTTTGTCTCTAACATGGTATAGGCGTAAAACGAAGGTTTAATTCCACTCCATCTAGGCTGGTAGGCCGTACTTTGAATCATCACGTTTCAACTTGAGTGGCCTCACTCCATGACGGTATATTGATGGAGAGTTCATCTCGGCCGAAAGAGAAACCCTCTTATCTTATATTGGGTTATTCGGTAAACCACCCTCGAAGCCACCTACGTAAAAGGGTGAGATGTTGGAAGATGGCTGCGAAAGCTGTATACTCTTGAAAATCAAAGTGAAGCATTGGATGAAGTCTCTCCGAATATTATGGAGAGTTAATTTGTGGAAGTGTTCCGGAGAATTGGATCATCGTGATAAAGTTGTCATGAAGGATCCGGATGATATGCAACATTTGAACAAGTTCGTGGGGAAATCCTACGCGAAATATTTGAAGACTGCAATTTGTTGTTAACCGGATGATGCTATTCCTAGATTTTGCAAATCACATTGTTGCCGGGAAGATCGCCAACGGAAAAACTAATCATTGGTGGTATTAGGCGAGGCAAGTACTATTCAATTTGGTTCTCAAAATTGAATCTTCTTAAATTAGCCGTAAATCTTGAACAAATTAGCCGTAAAATCGGCTTGAACAAATCTTATCCAATTAGCCGAAATTGGCTAGACAAGTTGAGTGATATCTACGCACTTGAGAATTGAAGATTACAGAAATCACCGGAAATCAGCTTGAAGACCTTGAAGATTGATTGGAAATCGAAATCAGCCTTGATTGAAGATCTTGAGATTGGAATTTTCTTGATTGGAGGATTCCTTAGTTAGGATTTCTTTAAATTATTTGAAATATTTCCAGTTATGTGTTTTCTTTCCTTATTTTCATTGTTAGGTGAAGTTCTATAAATTGTAATGAATTTCCAAGTGAGTATGGAAGAAATTATGAAATGAAATAAAAAGTCTTTCAACATGTAGCTATTTCATCTTGTTTGCTAGTGGTTTCTTTGTTGCAACTTCGGTGCAACAACTCTGCTTTCTCTCTTGTTTGTTGTCGTTTGTTGTTCAACTTTTCGACTTTCAACACTCCTTCCTCCTCAAGTTGTAAATCAGGATAATGATATTCAAAGTAGTTTTAAATAAATAAATTCATTTTATATCAAGGGTATAAAAGTGAATTTTATTACAACTCTTTCTTTTACTCTTCCATTTTCAATAAATTACCTTAATTCCTATTACCTTTCCATCCAAATAAGGTAATCATTCACATTCTCATTCCATTCCCCCCATTCCCTTTAGCCTCTCCATTCTCATAATCTCATTCCATTTCCGTCCATTTCCATTCTTCAATCCAAACACACCCTTAAATAGGTTTGCTTGGCCTTGAGGATGTCTTGTTCTTCTCTTGAGATACTAAAGAAACAAGGCAATAGTAACAATAATGATAAAACAAATATATGATTAATTTGATGAAGACATAGATATTAATGTTATGTTTATACTCTTCCTCTCGTTTGGGTGAAGTAGATATACGTTGAATAAAAAATAAAATGTTTGACTGAGATAACTTTTATAACTAAAATCAATATTGTGGTCATATCTTTAGTTTACTAACAATTTCTTTTATATATATTTCTTAATCATGTGTTGATAGGATATATTTTTCAAATTAAAATATATAAAAACATACAAGATGAATAGAAATATACTTAAATTGGCATATTTAAGTTGTTAGAATACCTCTTTAGGGGTTGTAAAATTGTTAACTTTCAAGATATAGAAACAGTATCAAGCATGAAGATTGAAGAAGAAAAAAGCTTCAAAGAGTAGACGAGATTGAATGTATTACAAACTACAATACTACTTATATATAAATAATCAATCTTACATTGTAGGTTGTTGAATAATTGATTCACAACATGAGAAGGACAAACACAAATGGTACACTCATCAAAATTGATTTTGAAAAGGCTTTCGATATGATTGATGGAGAATCCTAATTGATGTAATGGAAGCAAGATGCTTTAGATGGATCATTTGAATTCAAACAATCCTCACATCCTCAAAGTAAAATTCCTAATCACCGTGGCACCAACATGTTATATTAGACACAAGAAAGGCCTTTAGACAAAACAACTCACTATCACCTCTACTATTTGTCCTCACGCTTAACACAATGCTAACAACAACATCAAGGGAAAACATCCTTAGGAGAAATAACATGAGGAACTAACTTGTCTTTAATACACGGATGACCTAATAGTTATCGCGGAGAAGACAAGCCACCTCAAGACCCTGACTCATTTTCTATCTTTTGAAGGGCTTTCCTCGATTAAGGATCAACTACTACAAGAGCATAATAATTCCAATCGCAGTACAAGTGGGCAACCAAAAGCACTTGCAAATATCATGAACCGCACATATAATCTCTACCAATCAATGCAAATATGAAAGAGGATGATATATGTGATTGGGAAAAATAAAGAAAAAGAATAAAATGGAAAGGGAGACTACTAGCATAAGCATATGAAGAATAACCTTCATAAACACACCCCTCTACAATCCCAAATAATTATTAGCTAGTAATCTATAAATTCCCTCAATGGGTTACTGAACAAATAGACTCACTTGATTTCTTATGGAGGTAAACGAGGGCTATTTTGGGTAAAGCCATCTCAAACTAGTTGGGAGTCAACATAGGATTAAGTTTGATTAAAAGTGGATAATGACTCTAATTCAAACTAGGGTTCAAATCCCGCCTAATTAAGATTAGTGATAGGGTTGGTTGTAGAGATAGAGTTGGTTGTAGAGGTAGGGTTCAAATCCTATGTTTAAGTCTTATTCATATCGTAATAGGAGTTATCTCTAGAGGTTTACAAATAGGCCTAGTCTATTCAATTGTAATATAGATAGAAAAGATTAGAAGAGTGAACAAATGCAGAAGAAAGAGAGGGAGGCTACGTGGCGTGGTGCCGGGCTGCCTTGAAGCCAAGTGTTCTCTTTCCTGAGACAAGAGTCAAGAGAGTAGAGAACCTTGAAGTGGTGTTTTGAAGCAACAATAGAAGGGAGATTGGAGATCAACTTGAAAGCTCTAGAAACTCAGTTTGATCCTTCAAATAAGTAGAGTGTGTAGTGATTTTGTTCTTATTTTTTTCTCCTTCATGGTGTTGTACTCTTTGTGAGAGAGGTTATTTTCTTTTTCTATTCAAAGCCGTCGGAGTTACTCATTATAGTGGATTCAATGTTCCCACCCCCATGGAGATGTAGGCACATTGCCGAACTCCACGTATCTCTTTGTGTTTGTGGTTTGTGAGTTTTTACTCTATTTCTTGCCCTAGTCTTGCATGTGTTTGGAGATTGATCTTTGATAGGATGTTAGAACATTATTAGTTTGTTTTTTTATCTCCCTGCTAACCTTTTTATTTATTTATTTATTTTATGGTTTTTCCAATATAATGTTAATTTCTTTGTTCTCTCTTGCTATATTTGTGCCTTTTGGACCTATGGCCAATGTTTTAAGTGGCCCCAACGCCAAGGTTTTTGGGAAGCAAGAGAAAGACAAATGAGATGACCATCTCTTGGGGATGCAAACACCGGAGAAGTTCAATCAAAGTAATTGGTAATAAACTAATTCATTTAAATGTGATACCACCATTTTAGTCGTCAATTCTTTATGCTTGACAATACATTAGCTATAGAAGAGCCGCGGCGTTCGTACTCATTTTAATTGTCTTTCATTCATTCAAACCTTGAACTATATCATTGGATACACCGAGTCCATTTGATTTTCAAAATTTGTACAAGTTGAAGTGATGGCATTGAGCTATGAGTTTAGAGACTCCATTACATCAATGTATAGGTAGAGATACAGAGAGAGAGAGACTTGGATGGATGAACATGTATATAGGCCTATTAGATTATTTATAGACAACTTTGAAGAGTTAGATCATGAATTAGGTGGCATAATTTAGCATTGCCTTTTTTTCCCTTTTTTTTCATAAAAGTGGCATTGTATTGTCTTATCTTTTAATAAAAGTGGTGAGATTACCAATAATGAATGGAGTGGATGCCCGATTTAGGTCAATTACAATGTCCTGGATAGGATATATGCTAGTGTTGATCGTGACACCATCCATACTAATGGCGTTGAACATATAATTTGTTTTTGCTTTTGTAGGCAATTGAGCTTGAGGCACCACTGGCCGTGAAAGGCATTGGTAAAGTTCATGCCAAATGGGTCTCCCCTGTGTCCAATGCATGGTATAGGATGCTTCACGAGGTAAGAACTATACTTGATACTAACATATAGCTTAGTCTCTGAGTTACGCTTGAAGTGGTTATAACTAATATCTTTTTAACGTGATTCTCTTGGATAGGTTATATTATTAAAAGAAATAAAAGGTCTTCGGAATGCGAAAAGCTTGTGAAGAAGTGTCCAGCTTAAGCTCCTTAGGTGTCAATGATCCTAGTTAAGCTCCTTCCATCTTTGTTTCTCTGTTTCCTAAACATTTTTTTTATTGAATTTTTTTCTTATTAAATTTTTGTAAACATTGTGTTGAAAGTTGCAACGTAAAGTTGTAACAATGAAAGCGACTAATAGACAAAGAGAAAAGAAAATAGGAGTTAAGTTGCCTGTACGTAAAGTTGCAACAAAGAAACGACTAACAAACAAGATGTAAACAAAATACATGTTTAAAGACTTTTTATTTTAGACTTTCATACTTTTAGACTTTCATACTCACTTGGAGCAATTCATTACAATTTATAGAACTTCACCTAACAATGAAAATAAGGAAAGAAATTACATAATTTGAAAATATTTCAAATAATCTAAAGAAATCCTCTAACTAAGGAATCCTCCAATCAAGAAAATCTCCAATCTTCAAGATCTTCAATCAAGCTGATTTCCATTTGATTTCCAATCAATCTTCAAGGTCTTCAAGCTGATTTCCAACTGATTTCCTCTCAATCTTCAACACTCCCCCTCAAGTTGGTGCGTAGATATCACCAACTTGTTCAGGTATTTCCGCCTAATTGGAGAAGATTTGTTCAAGCCGCATTTCCTACTAATTTGTTCAAGCCGATTTGCTAATTTAAGAAGATTCAATTTTGAGACAACCGCACCAAATTGAATAAGTACAGCCTTTGCCTCGTTTAATACCTATCTGGCCAATCGCCACCGCGTTTCAGATTGGACTCCATCTTCCCGGTGTGAGTTGGGCCCGTGTTGCAAAAATCTCGGTATAACCATCCTGCAGCAACAACCATTCTGTTTCCAGCCTTCAAATGTTATGCGTGGATTTCCCCACCTAACTTGTTCAAATGTCAGATATCATCCTGATTCGCCATGACAACGGCTTTATCACGATGATCAAATTCTCGAACACTCCGGTTAACTCTCCATAATATTCGGAGAGAGACTTCATCCATCGCTTTCACTTTTTGATTTTCAAAGATACCATCTTCATAGCCATCTTCACTGCAGCGGCTTTGGTTTCATTACACCCCAATATAAGAGAGTTTCTCTCTTCGGTGAGATGCATCTCCATCAAATGTCATTGGAGGAGGCCATCACGCTGGCGCGGATGATCAGCCATTAGATAAGAATTAAACCTTCTGGCTTTGATACCATGTTGAAAGTTGCATATAAAGTTGTAACAATGAAACGTACTCAATGAGAGGCAGAGAAAGAAAATAGAGTTAAGTTAGCGAGAAGTCAAGTTGCAACAAAGAAGCGACTAACAAAACAAGATTGAAACAACACATGTTTAAAGACTTTTTATTTCATTTCATAATTTCAGACTTCCATACTCACTTGGAGCAATTCATTACAATTTATAGAACTTCACCTAACAATGAAAATAAGGAAATAAAATTTCATAATCTGGAAATATTTCAAATAATCTAAAAAAATCCTCTAACTAAGGAATCCTCCAATCAAGAAAATCTCTAATCTTCAAGATCTTCAATCAAGCTGATTTCCAGCTGATTTCCAATCAATCTTCAAGGTCTTCAAAGTCGATTTTCAATTTGATTTCTTAATCAATCTTCAACACATTGTTGAGAACATGTGTCGGTTTTATTTATATATGTTCTTCCTAAGTATGTATAAACAAATTTGAATTGAATGGAGTTCATGGTATTAAAATTAAAATTTAATTTTGTAATTATTTGTAAATTTTTTTATTTTTAAATTTGTATTGAATGGAGTTCAATCGTATGGAATAATGATTTAAAATTTTTATTTCTAAAAAAACAGGTTAATAAAAAATAAAATAATAAATAATTTAAAATTTTGGTTGGAATTTAGCGGCGGTTCAAACGCCGTGAAATGCCAAAGTTAATAAAAAAAATTAAAAAAGAATTTCAAAATTAGTTGGCATTTTGTGGAGGTTCAACCAGCTGCCAAATGCTAGGGATAATTTAAAAAAAAAAAATTGAAACCGCTGGTAAATGCAAGGGTAAACAAAAAATAAAAAATATTTAAAAATGTGATTGAGATTTAGCGGCGGTTTAAAACCGCCGCTAAATGTTTTTGCAACGGCTTTTCCGGTGTTTTCCGAACCGTCACAAAATGCAAAGTCACCCCACGCCCACGGCATTTTGCGTCGGTTTTGGTGGCAGTTACAAACCGCCGGGAATTACATAATGCCGATAGTGGCGGTTATACCGGTGGTTGGTCAAAACTGCCGCGAAACGCTCTCTCGACGTTGTATTTTTCGGCGGTTTTCTAACCGCCACCAAAAGCATTTCGGGACGGTTATAACCGTCGTTAAATGACTTTAAAACCACCGCAAATAGCTCTTTTTGTTGTAGTGGTGTGTGTGATTATTATACGTGGAAGGGGTAAATTGTAGTGTTCTCTCTACCCCAACAAAGGCCCAAACCCAATCTCAAATCATACAAATTAGTGAACCTGGGGCAACATGAGCTAAACTCCTATTAGAAGGGCTTAACAACAAACTAGGAGGGGACAAGAGACAATGGGAACTAACCTTGGGGAAAAAATTCAAGGTATCAAATCACTTTTCATCTTTTGCATTACTAGCATGGAACAACAAATTCAAGACCTTGGATAACCCAACAAATTGGGCCGGAGGGGGGAAGACCTTATACTTCTCTTTGAATGAGCACAAGAAACGGTTCCTCATCTCCTAACATAATACCCTTACACCAAGAGCATTTGGGAACACTACTTTGGTTTATTCACGTTAATAGTAACACCCTCCATGATACAAGATCTAAGGGGGTACAATATACTAGAAAAAAAATGTTAAAAAAGGACTACCGATAGGGTTGGAACCTGGCAGTCATGATAGTCACCTAGAGCATCTAGAGAGAAACAAAACCAACGATGTTTTTGATAAAACAGCTAGCTTAAAAACAATGGATAACGTTAATTTTCTACGCTTTTTCCTGGTTTGATGCAACATATGCCCAAAGAGGCCAAAAGTGATAGTGATGGATTCCATAGTAAAAGCATAACTTGGCATTCACCCAAAGAAGATGCAAACCCCATCGGCAGAGACAAACATGAAGATCACAGCCTCAAAGTGAGGAAAAACAACAACTAATAATATGAAACCATATAATCAAAGATATCTTGACCCAAACCACCAATATGTATTTTCTAACCAACTTATTATCTAATGAACGTGGTTTATCTACTTTTCCAAAAAAAATGAAGATAATTTATGTAATATAAATAATTTACCATGAGTATATTATTAATTTAATTATTATTATTGTTTGATATATTTTTTTAATTATGTTTTGATAAGATAAAAATTTTCAACTTCAACAACATAATAGACATGTAAGGACAACCAAGCAATGCCATTAAATTGGCAAATTTAAGTTAGAAAAACATTTTAGTGGTTTGTAAAATCAAACTCAAAATCTTCTAATCAAACCCTGTGGGGATATATAGGTGCACCAAAGTACTCAACCAACGACCAAAATGATTTTACAAAACTTCTCCAATTGGTCCTAAACAGGAACCCACTTCACAACTGATTGGTTTCACTCTTTTTATGCCATGTGGCACCACCTTTCCTTATTTCTTTTCCTTTTTTATTTCCATTTTTAATATATGGCATCCCATGCTGATTTTGTAGGGCCCTTAAATGCAATAGGTTATATTTGCTGCTTAGCCAGAAAGGAGATTCATAACCTTATCACAAACATATTAAAGAAAAAAGATGGTGCTTGGCTCTTCTCACTTTGATGTCATACATTTTATTTAATATTTTGTTCCTAAAATTTTGGGATTTTATTTTCTTACGCATATATCCTGGAAGGGTGAGTTTTGATTGTAAGACGGAAAATAGGTGAAAAAGAAAATATTTTTATGGAATAATTTTTCATGGAAATCAAGATTGTGGTCGTTTAATTGCAATTATTTTTTTGCTAAAAAATCTAACATTTATCAAATTTTTTTATTTTACTGTTTGATTGCCCTTATTTTTTAGTGGGAAATGATCCTTCTCTATGAAAAAAGCATATTGCATCAATTTTTCATGAAAAATCAATATTTCCATTGAAATTTTTTTCCCCCAAGTAATCAACCAATGAATTACAAGATAAGCAATGTTAAAGGATAAAAAATTCAAAACAATGACTTAAAAGTTTGTGAATATCTGATAGCTCCTATTTGAAATTCAAACAACCAAGAACATAAGCAATTTTAAAGGATAAAAATTCAAAACAATGACCTAAAAGCTTGTGTATATTTAGTAGCTCCTATTTGGAAATTCAAACAATCAAGACCAATCCCTTATTTTATTTTTTTTCATATAACCCCTCAAATTTTCATGGAAAAGTTTTTCTTGCCTTGGTAGTGGAATTAATTTTCACAAAATTTGGATAATTAAACAATCAAAATGGTGGAAAATTGGTTATGGAAATATTTTTCCATAGAAAAGAAGGCATTCAAACACACTCTAAAATTTGTATTAATTTTAAATATATAAATGAGATATATTTATTTAAAATATATTGAGATATAAATGATAATTCCAATATTTGTATTAATTTTATTAAAATAATCAATAGTGATGGGTGCAAAACAAAAGCATGGAGATAAATGCAATATTTTGAAGATAAAGAGATAATTAAGGGTATCCTAAGGGGTATATATGTTGACTAAATTGTAAAACCCTTTTATGAGCTTTAGCATAACAAAGGTTTAAATATCAAAATGGTCCCTCTATAATACTGAATCTGCCCCTTTAGTCCCTATAATATAATTTAAGCCTTTTCAGTCCCTCTAGTTTACAAATTTGGGCAATCTTAATCCATCTAGTGACGTCCGTCACATTTGTCGTCTGATTAAGCTGATGTGGTATTTTTTTATTAAAATAATCAATAAAAAAATCTCAAAAAAGAAAAAAATAGTAAAAAAAATCTAAACAAATAACATGATTACATTATAATCACAACTAAAATAATATAATTAATAAAACTAAAAGCATCATTAAATTAATTTGATTAAACCCTAACTCTAATTTTAACCCTATCTTAATCTAATTAACTAATTAATTAAATCTAAACTCTAATTAACTAAGCCTTAACTCTAACTTTAACCCTAATCCTAATCTAATTAACTAATTAATTAAATCTAAACCCTAATTAACTAAGCCCTAATCAAGTGTGGGAGGAGAGAAGGGTCACACCACCGGGGTGGCGACGCATGGGTGGAGAGAGAGAGAGAGGAAGGGGGGCGGAGAGAGAGAAGGAGGGGGGCTGTTACGCGGGGTGGCTGCGGCGTAGAGGTGGGGGAGAGAGGAAAAGGGGCGGAGGAAGGAAGAGAAGGAGGTCACATGAGGCGGGCGTGAGGCTAATGGGGGATGGGGGGGAGAGAGGAAGAATGGCAGAGGGAGAGAATGAGAGGGGGTTGTCACTCGTTTCGACGGCAGCGCGGGGGTGGGGGAGAGTGAGGATAGGGTTAGGGCTTAGTTAATTAGGGTTTGGATTTAATTAATTAATTAATTAGATTAGGATTAGGGTTAAAATTAAAGTTAGTGTTTAATCAAATTAATTTAATGATGCTTTTAATTGTATTAATTATATTATTTTTGTTGTGATTATAATGTAATAATGCTATTTGTTTAGATTTTTTTTTGCTAATTTTTTCTTTTTTGAGATTTTTTTATTGATTATTTTAATAATAAAAAAATGCTACATCAGCTTAATCAAACGGCAAATGTGACAGACGTCACTAGATGGACTAAGATTGCCCAAATTTGTAAACTAGAGAGATTGAAAAGGCTTAAATTATATTATAGGAATTAAAGGGGCAGATTCAGTATAATAGAGGGACCATTTTGATATTTAAACCTATAACAAAGGTACAAAAGGGTTTTCCAAGTGTAAGGTGAGACAACAGGTGAGGGATATGCATATCAACAATTACAATTTTATATAGTGGAAACATGCAAAATCACAAGGGTCTGATATATAAAAAGAATATATATATACATATCTTGTTTTTGGATTAAAGATATTTAAATAACATGAATATTAAAACAAAAAACAAAAGAGTGAACAAATAACATATAAAAATGGCATGAATTACTTAGAATATACCAGCCTAGACTAGTGTCACTATCAACCCAATGATCATAGCTGGGTCTATTTTGCTAATTGAGCTAAATATATATATTGAGATTTATCCTCTTCTGCAATTTTTAAAATTGTAAATTAAAAAAAGATATATTTAAACATTCAGTCCACTTGCCACCACCCACACAACCCTATATATACAAGTCACTCATGTAGCCAATTCTCCACAAGCTTTCTCATCTCTCTCTCTCTTTGAAGCATATATAACCCCTAACCCTACTCATTATCCCCAACATTTTTGCTCCATTATTCTCCTCACTCAAGAATGGATAGAGTCATGAGATTGGCTAGCCAAAAGGCAGTAGTGATCTTTAGTGTGAGCACTTGTTGTATGTGTCACACCATGAAAAGGTTCTTTTGTGAGCTTGGAGTGAATCCTTACATCCATGAGCTTGATGAAGACACTAAGGGGAAAGAGATAGAGAGGGTCTTGGCCAAGCTCTTGGGTAGAAATCCTCCGGTTCCCGTTGTCTTCATCGGCGGAAAGCTCATCGGACCTACTGATAAAGTCATGTCTCTTCATCTCAGTGGTAATCTAGTCCCGCTTCTTCGTGATGCAGGTGCACTTTGGCTTTGATACCATATTAGATATGTAATCGAAACTAAGACTTAATTTGGTGTTCTCTTGTGTTTTTTTCTTTTGGAGAACTCAATCTATGTTTATCTCTCTTAATTGTATGGTTGCATCCCAACCTCTCTTTGAAAGAATGAAAGAATAAATAGTGAACTTATTACTAATCTTTATTCTGTTTATTGCTTAGTGAGGGCCCATTTTCTTTACTTTTTGTGATTCCTTGTGATATGAAAGAATATGAAAGAATCAAAGAATCCTTCATTTAGTACCAAACTTAGAAAAGTTCTCCATGGTGATTATGCTTAGAGTATCTATGAATATCATAAGATAAGCATACTTTTACTCAGATTCATTTTCTTATATAAAGTAAAGTTTTTATTTAAAAAAACTATAGATAATTATTTTATATAGCTCTCTTAAGGTCAAGATTCAAATAAAATTTTTCAATAAGCAATTACTCTAGTTCATATAGCTAATCTTTGATCATAAGGGTTTGTGGGGCTTATACACATGTAATTTTTGTTTACATACAGTCATTTAAGTGGTTTATATCCATTTATCCACTTTTTTTTAAAAAAATAACTAAATACATATGCAAATTGTTTTTATCAATTTTTTTATTTTTTAAATATCATCATACACTGAAGAAAATCAAAATGGGATGAAGAGTGAGTGTATACTTCTAAATATAAAAAATTAAAATTTATCAAACATGAAGAAAATATATTATCAAACATGTTCGGTATAACAATAGATTTTTAGACCAAATGTAACATAGTATTTAAATATATAATTTTAATAGGAAAATATTTACAAAAAATATTGCTCAACTCATTTAATTGATGAAATAATGGTGTGTGGGTTTGTTTTTTCAGTATAAGATTTTAGAATTGAGGAAATAATAGCTTAGCCTTTCCATTTTATTGAAGAAGAGTATAAATAGGTTACAAGCATAATCGGGAAACAATAATTTAAAATTGGAAACTAACTCTAATCTAGGGAATTTAAAATTCTTTAGCTATAAAAATCTAATTACAGTTGTACAATCATCTAAATAAAGAAACTATCTTTTAATATCTCTAACATGCCCCCACAAATTGGAGCCCCAAGAGAGATCCAATCTTGAGTAGTAATTGATGAAAGCGTGTGCGGGGTAGAGGTTTAGTGAGAGCATCTGCCAACTGATCCATAGAAGAGACATGCGTCACTGGAAGAACACTATTCTGAACTTGTTCACGAAAAAAATGATAGTTAAGTGCAACATGTTTTATACGGGAATGAAACACCGGATTAGAACATAAATTTATGGCTCCCACATTATTATAGTAAATGACCGGTTTCTGAGAGGAAGAGAAACCAAGCTCACCAAGTAGAGATGTGATCCAATACAATTCAGCCGATTGTAGCAAAGCAACAAATCGATATTAGAAATTCGATGGCCAAGGATCGAAAGCAATGCGTGCATTTGTTTCTTGGAACTCCAAGAGATGGGATTGGGACCAAGATAAACCATGTATGCGTTAGTGGTCGTGAAGTCATATTTATTACTAGAAAGCATGAAGATCAAGTGTAGAGTGACGATGGAGAAGAACCCTTATCAATGGTTCCACAAAGATACCGAAGAAGACGTTTTGCAGCATTCCAGTAATCCGTGGTTGGACGATGCATGAACTTAGAAAGTTTGTTGACCACATATGCAATGTTCAGGCGAGTCAGAGAAAGGTATTGAAGGCTTCCCATAATGGTACAATATTCAGTAGGATCCGATAGCGTAGAGTCTTAGTGAAGAACAAAAGTGGGCGTCGTGGCGAGAGGTGTGGCGAGTCTGGCGACCGGGTGGGCATCTGTCATCTTGGTACTAGTACGAAGATCGGCAATATAACGCCATTGTGATAGAATGATGCCTTGTGAGTGAGGGACAACTTCTACGCCAAGAAAGTAGGTTAACAGACAAAGATCCTTTAACGAAAATCGATTAGCGAGAAGTGTAATGAATCTCTGAACTACAGTAGAATCACTCTCTGTGATAATAATATCATCAATATAGACATGAAAATAAAAGGATTACTTTGTTGTTGTTGAAGAGAAACAGGTAGGTGTCTGTGGTAGAGTTGATGAAGCCGGAGTGGAGAAGGAACTGATGAAGCTCATTATACTAAGCACGAGGTGCTTACTTGAGGTCATAGATAGCTTTTCCCAACTTGTAGACATGCTGAGGGTGGTCAGTATCAATGAAGCCTAGTGGTTATGTCATGTAGACATCTTCAGTAAGAGTGCCCTGAAGAAAAGCATTGTTGACGTCAAGTTAGTGGAGAAACCAGCCACGGCTGATCGCAATAGAAAGCACCAGAAAAATAGTTGTGGGCTTGACAACAAGGCTGAATGTCTCATGGTAGTCAACACCTGGACTCTGATCAAAGCCCTTGGCAACCAGACGAGCTTTGTACTTGTTAATAGAACCATCAGGCAACCATTTAATACAAAAAATCCACTTGCAACCAACAATGTTTTGAGCCGCATCAGGTGGAACCAACTCCCAAGTGTCGTTGCGAACAAGGACATCAAACTCCGCAGACATGGCTTGACAACATTTGCCATCCTTGATAGCCTGAGTCACACAAGTGGGGTTTATCTCTTAGGCAAGAAGAGCAGGGAGGTTAAGTTTGGTGAATGGCTTATGAATGTGGTTGTGGGAGCATGTAACAATGAGAGAGGTCCAGGAGGAGGGGGCAATGGTTGGTTTGGTGGCGAGTTGGGTGTTGTAACTAGTAAAAGACAGATTTTCTCGCTTATCAAAGTTTTGCTACGGTGAAGAATATCAGTGGGTGTTCTTTACCAAGGCTAGAGAGTGGCGAAGGGGGAGTTGGGCTGGGATTTGAGAGATTACCTGTCGAGGGTGTCCTGCAAGGTTGAGCCAAAGATGGTGTGCTGGAAGCCGGAGCAAGAAAAGGAATAGAGAGCAATGTGGAACCGGTAGAGTCATACGAGCGAGATAAATGGGGAAGTAAAACGGACATAGGAAATTCTGTTTCAACAAAATGTACATGTCGAGAAGTATATATCTTCTTGGTGGTGGGTTCATAACACAAATAGGCACTTTGGGTCTGGGAGTAGCCGAGAAAAACACGAGGAGTGGAGCGAGGCTCCAATTTATGAGGAGAGTACGGACGAAGCCACGGGTAGAAAAGACAACCAAAGACTCGCAGTGTGAGATAATTTGGAGAAGTAAAAAACTTATGATAGGGAGAGATCATGTCCAAGGTGGGAGTAGGCAGACGATTGATAAGGTAGGTGGCAGTGAGGAAAGCATAGGACCAAAAGGAGAGAGGTAAGAAAGCTCAGGATAAGAGAGTGAGACTAGTTTTAACTATATGGCGGTGGCGACGCTCAGAAAAACCATTATGTTCGGGTTGTGCGAAGGAGTGGTGATATGAGAGGTGCCAGCTGTGGACAAGAATGATCTTTGACCCTGTGGGATCGAAAATATCCGTCTGGCATCGTGTCTGTGAAGAGACACCAGGCGATACATCGAATCACAAATATCATATTTGTTTTGATTTTGCAGGTTCTTCCATTCCTAATAGAGGTAAGCTTCTATTATTAATTACCCCAGACAGAGTATTGGGAACCTCCGATTAAGGGCAAAAAAGTACAAGTAGAGGTAATGAAAAAATAATTTATTTATTACAGAACATGATAATTTATTAAATATAAAATATCATCATGGATGTATGTATACATACTTTATTTATTTATTTATTTATTTATTTACTTATTTATTTATGACGCTACTTTGTATGCCTCATACTTACATGGCATCAAATTTAAATAAGCTATATCGCAGCCTCAAGATACGTACTACGTTGCCGCAGTAATATTTGCACATTTTTTGGGATTTGCATTTCATCACCCTTAATATGCGTGCTCCACCGTTGCTTTGAGATTTGCATTTTACTTTTAGAACTTGTATTTGACCGTCTTAAGATGGGTACTCTATCACCGCTCTAAGATGTGTGTTGCTTTGAAAATATTTATGTTCATCGGCCACCTCAAAGTAAGTATATTTTATCGCCCTTTTCAAGATGTGTGCTCCATCATCATCGCAATGGGATATATATTATTTTGGGATTTGATGTTATCAGCTACCTCAAGGTGGGTGCCACTTTGAGATTCCTGCCTCTTTAAGATTTGCAATTTTTAGCCATCTTGATATGCATCTCTCATCACTGACTCGTGATACGTGCATATGAGTTCAAATTTCTCTTCTTGATTGCATTATAACCATAAAATGCCCATTTTAACGAATTAAATCAACCCATAATTAAATCAACCTTTTTTTTTTTATAAATATAGGCCCGACCAACATTCTTTAAATGGACCCAACTCCCCTTTTTTTATTATTTATTTATTTTTATTTACTTTTTTTTAAAAAAATGGGGCCCAAATTCCTTTTCCCTCTTTGCACAGTCTTTCAAAAATTTATATTGCCAGCCTTCCAAGCAATCAATTGGTTGAATAATATTATAAGATTAGTTTGACCTTAATGTAAGCTGTTTGCTATCCAAATTAAACTTGGACCACACTGTAACCATTTGACTTGGAGGAAGCCCTTGATGATGAAGCACTGTGATGCTTGCTATTATTCCCCTCATTAATGCATCATCTCCATTATTTTCTCCATATTCATTATCATCATTATCATCATTATTTTCATTATTTTTATAGCATTATCAGTCAACCTTGCTACAGAACATCACCTTCTCATCATCAACACCATTGCTAAACACATCGTACACATGATTGTAGCATCTTCATGTCCAGATGAACTTGGACAAGTGAATACAATATCAATTTACCCATTCTTTGTTAAATTTGATGGCACCCTATTTGGTTAGATAGGACTCAACCTAATTATAAATTTTCTAGAACCCTTAATGATGATCATGAAAAGAGTAATGATGAAGAACATGAATTTCATTCATTGAACATCTCTTAAGCATTTCATCTAACACTTAAAAGGGCGTTTTACATTTTCCTTCAACAAATTTACAATCGTGGCATCTGTTATAACATGTAGCAAACATCTCACAACACTCACACATTTTGATTTCTAATTTCCATTGAAATTTCATCCATTTCTATTGCTTCAACTTCAACCTGGAAATTCTTCAAAGACATAAGAAATTTTGCAACCAAATACTCCAATTGTTTTCTCAGTGCAGATGCCTTTGTATCTATATAAGGAACAACACCTATGAGAAGCTCATAGATAGATATTTTGGTGCCATAGCTTCTTTTATCACTGCAACAACTAAATGAACATCAACCTCAGTCAGACAGCAGCTCCTTCATCTCCTTAACTTTCTTCATAGCAACATTCTCTTTTAAGACTTTCCATTGAACAGCACTGTAAGAGATCCACAAGTATTAAAACAGAGCCATTATTCATAACCTTTAAGTGCTTGCGTTCCTCTTGGGCATTTCCTCAAACACAACATGTGTACTTTAATTCCTTACCGAATAATTTTCATTATTGAAAGTTTCTTTTCTTTTCTTTTTATACAACGATTATCACCAAACTTGATTAGGCATAAAGCATCAAATTCAATAAGCAGTAGCTCTCTTAAAGTTTCCTTGGGACATTTTAACAAACATGCTATGTGCACACTGATTCTATCCTCATTATTGAAAGCTTTCTCACCGGCGACCCTAATGAAATTTCTTCAGTTCTTCTTTATAAAATATAAAGAAGAATCCTGAGCAGTATACCTAAGGAAATTCTCTTGACATTTGCTTCAAAGATGCAAAACAGATCCTTGAAGGAAAACTGTTTGGGCTGCAGCTTTTGCTCTTGTTGAGGCCTTTATGCATATTATCTTTCTTTCCTCTAGAGGCAACAATCTTAAGTTGAGAACAAGCATCAGAGAATTCCAATCCTTGATCTTCTATCCTCTTGATCTTAGTCTCAGTGAAGTTCTGTTATGGATTTGACTACAAGGCTTGAGTGATGACAGTGTTGAACTCCCATCAAGTTCTTCTTTGCTGTAACATCAGTAAGTTCTTCTTCCATCTTCTTTACTGACATCCATATCAACTCTTTCATTTCTTTTGCTTTCATAGCTTCTTTTTCAGCAGCTTCCTTTTCATCAAGCAGCTTATCATCCACTTTCACATCTTCAGCAAAGCCTTCCTGATTTACATGAATAGTATAGTCTGGAAAGGATGAATTGAAGCCTTGACAGTGAATGTCCAGATCTTCCCATCCTCAGCTTTGGCTGAGAGCACATCGGCGGGATCCCCCATATGGATTTCACTCCTTTCGGTGTCCATCATCATGGTAACGATGAATCCTTTCTCCTTATTTGGCCGGCGCACATCGCAGATGACGGAACAATGCCAATGCCCATCGCGGTCACCATGGTACATATTAAGGCGCACAACGTTCACCTCACTGACAACAAGGGCCTCGAGCTGCTCCGGATTGTAGGTGGCCAGTCTGATTATCGGTTTGACGGTGTAGGGAGTCGCCATCCTCATTTTTCTGTTTCTTCTACGGGGGGCGGCAAGGGTAGGAGGGAAGCAAGGAAACTATTGTATAGCCCTTTTTGCTTCTTCTCTGGTGACAGCGGGATGACGACAACGGGCATTGACGGCTGGCAGTTGGGAATGGTCATCAACAACGTGGCTGTCATCAACGATGGGGGCGGATCTGGTGACGGAGTCGCCGCCCAACAGGATGGTATCCATCTTGATAGCAGCGACGATTAACAGCCGCAAAGGCAAAAGCGGAGACAGCGGCAAAGGAGATGGCGATGACTGCGGCGACAGCAACAACGGTAGGGGTGGCGATGGCGGCGGCGCACTCGGTTGTGGAGTCCGATAACAGAATTTGCCCACTGTGGTGGTATCCACCCTCATCAACGGCGCGGTTGAAGGCGGTGTGGTAGAGGCGAAAGGTGACCACAGTGGGAGAAAAGAGAATAGTACCTTTTAATCTCTCTACTTCTTCCTTTTTCTTTCTTTCTGATTTTTTCCTTTTCTTTCCCTGTGATTTCCTCTTTCTCTCTGTTTTCTCTCTTTATCTCTTTCTTCTTTCTTGTTTCCTTCTTCTCTCTGTGATTTTGACTTCTCTTTTAGGGGCTGTTTGGTTAGCAGTAAGTGGTTGTGAAGTAAGTCCACTTACCGGTAAGTGATACTTTTTTGTGTTTGGTTTGATGTAAAATAACCACTTACTAGTAAGTCGACTTACTTCAAAGCCTCTTTTTACAACATTTCCACTCACAACCAATTTGGCCGTGAGTGGGAATACTGTAAAATATTTGGGTTAAAATCACCCTATGGTCCCTCTTTCTCTCTCTACTCATTATTTGAGGTCCCCCTACGCCCTATTTCTCTCTCGATGCAGCCTCCCTACTCAGAGCCCTCTCTCTTTCTCTCTTACAGCAGGGAGGACCCTTACTCTTTCTCTCGATCGCCGCCCAAGACCCTTCCGGCCCTCTTTCTCTATTGATCGCTGTCGAGGACTACCCTGCGTTCTTTCTCTCTCGATCGTGGAAGGGGGTAAAGTACGCCCATTCCTTGGTAATTCGTGAGCTTTGATCTTGCATCCACTAGGGTTTGAACAAAGCTTCTTCTTCACATGCGAATTTAAGTTTTAGTTGTTGGGTTTATTGAAAATTATTTCAGTATTCCTGGGATCGCCTGTTAATGTGATGATTGACTGTCATTTAATTTCTATCACGTGTGTTTCTTTATTGATTTTAGTAGGAAATATTGAGGGTGATTTTTTATCCCACTTTGTGCTTAGGTTGAAATTTTTAATGGTTTGGAATGCCCTGTGGTTTTGCTAAATTGGCAAAGTTCAATAGTTACTAGCATGGGTTCGGTCAGTTATGAAAGGAAAGCAATGATATTCTATTGGTGGATTGTTATTCATGGTTTTGCTAATTATCTGAGTTTTTCATTGAAGTAGCTTGCAGAATATACATCTTTGTAATTTCTGTTCTCCTAAAACTTCTAAAAATTATATATCTTGATTCAGGGGTCATGGGAGTAACCATCTCAGATACAATAATTAGACATTGCACGGTGTTTGTCTTTTTTATCATGAAAAGCTTAGGTGTGTGATGTAGTCCGTAATGGACTTGTTTTAAATTTTGCTATCAAGATTTACATTAGCTTTCTCCCCCTTCTCTTTTTAAAGCCCCATCAATATCCCTATCTATATCTTAAAACCAAGAGAATATCTCTCAATCAAATCAGAACCCATGTGACTTTTTCATAGACTAGATAGGAATGAATTTGAAATTTACTTTGCCCTTTTTTTCAATCATTTTTTATTTCTGACCGGATAAGATCAAGAGGTAATTATTTATTAGTCATTGGCACTATTTGGTACTATTTCTCACCCAAAACACACACACACACACCCAAAATACTATTACACTAAGCCCCTACACACCCCCCAAGGACACTAACGAGAAAAGCAAACAGTGTCAGTGACCAATAGTTCATTATCTATAAGATCAATATTTATAATTTAAATTAATTAATTAATTAAATAATTAAATATTTTTTTTATTGCTTTGAGATGTGTATTTGGAATTTTGAGGTTGCCTCGGGATGTGTGTTCCCGAGCTATTTGGGAATATGAGATCACCTCGAGATATGTGTTCGCAAGCTATCTTGAGATTTGTGTTTCTATAAGATCATTACGAGATGTTCTCGGGCTATCTTAAGATTTATATTTCTGTTAGATTACCTCGAGATCTATTCTCGGGCTATTTGGGAATATGAGATCGCCTCGAAATATGTGCTCTCAGATTATCTTGAGTTTAAGATTACCTCGAGATATGTGTTCTGGGCTATCTTGAAACTTGAGATCGTCTCGAGATATGTGTTCTCAGGCTATCTTGGAATTTGAGATCCCCTCGAGATATGTGTTCTCGGGCTATCTTAAAATTTGTGCCTTGGATCTGACTTGGGATTTGTGCTCAGGCCCGAGACACAACCAAATAGTTTATTATTTATCCCATAAAAAATCCTAAATCAATTAGGATTAGGACATATTTAAATTTTTTTTATTTACCTCATAAAATCCTAAATATATCATGATTAGGATATATTTAAGTTCTATTTAAATTGGGATTTAAGTTTTATCGGGATTGGGACATGTATTATATATATATAAACATACCTGTGTATTCCCCACCCCCCAATTGTTAGAGTAAAGGATGACAATTGGTGTTTGAAAGAAGGTTTCAACCAATGCTTTGAAACACGGAAAGACAAGCGGAAACATCGATTTACTAGTAAGGGATACAAACTGTGATGTAATGAGTGTAGTGATCCATAAAGATGACATAATATTTGAAATTATCAACGGAATGAAGAGGAGAAGTCCACATATCAAAGAACATGACTTGAAGTGGAGCATGTGAAATAATAATGGATTGAGAAAAAGGTAATTTATGACTTTTATTGCAAGAATGGTCTTAACAATAAAAGGGCTTAGTGACATAGGAAGAAAAGGCTAAAGAAAAGTTAGACGCAAGGTACCGAAGGATAGACTTGGACGGATGACCTAAGCGGTGGTGCCAGTCAGCAGGAGAAGCTTTGACACTAGAAAAGACAAGTTTGGATTTGGTAGGAGGTGATGACGTTGGCCATTGATACACACCATTTGTAGTTTGTCCCTGTAGTAGTGTTTCCCCGTCATTAAATCCTTTGCATGAAAAGAAGTGGGTACGAATTCAACGGATGCTTGTTCTTTTTGCAAAATTGAGATATAGAAATCAAATTCTGCTTCATATTGGGCACACATAAGACAACATGTAATTTAAAGGAATGAGATTGAATTTGTAAGGAAGTAGAACCAGTGTGAGAGATGTGTAACCCAGTACCTTCACCAATGACAATGTAGTTTGGGCAGTCACATGGAGCGTGAAGCGATAAATGGTTCAAATTAGCAGTGACATGATGAGAGACACTTGATTTAAGAAGCTACGTGGAAGTGTCCGAAGTGGACACAGTAGCCATGTGTGCCTTCGGTTGCCACGGAGGAGATGCAGAGCGGCCAGATGTGGGAGCTGAAGACCGAGTTGCAAACAAGGAAGTAGTGTTGGTCGGGATCAACTGAAACAAAGGATATTGTGCGACGGTGTGTGGCCACTGAAAGTGCGACAACCACGATAATTGCCGAGGTAATGAGGTGAAATTTGACGACGCTGAGAAGACCCTTGGCCAGCCGTATGTTGGTGAGAGAAACCAGTGGATGGCGAGTTGGGCATCCATGCAAGCTGAGAGGGGGGAGGCCGTGAGCCTCCATTGTGACAGCTAGAGGCAACGTTGGCCGTAACCGGTGCAAAGGAGAGGGTTGAATGACTCTGTTGTAGGGACAATTCCCAATTGATGAGTTTCTCATGAAGCTCATCAAAAGAGATGGGTGTGTCGCGACCCTCAATAGCATCAACTAGAGCCGTGTAGTCGTCATCAAGACCATCAATAATCTTCTCGATAAGAACTTCATGATCCATTAGTTTGCCAAGCGTGGCAAGTTTATATGAGCGGTACTTGATAAATTGCATATATGTTAAGATCAACTGAGAACCTTTAACCGAATGCTTGATTTGGTCCTTGATTTCCTTGATGTGTCCACGAGACAGGCGAGCATAGGTGTAGGCAAGGACGATGCTTTGCGGGAGGTGGTAATACGTTGGATGAGCGGAATCAAGGGAGAGGAGATGGATCCAACAAGTGCGCCAAACAATAGTTTGTCTTGTCGAATGCATGGGAGATAATCCGGGTTGGGTGTGTCTCCGTTATTGGTGCGAACGGTAGACGGAGGACCCATCGATGTATTTGTAGAGATCGTAGCCGACGAGAATGGCTTCCGTTTCAAGCTTCCATGACAAATAGTTGGTGGATGTGTGTTTGACAATATTGTGATGAGCAATATTGATGAGTTGCAGGGTTTGGGTTGAATTGTCGGAATTGGGAAGGGCGACAATGTGGGATTTGGTGGCTAGGGGAATCTGAGGTTGGTCAGCTGTCATGGTGGGTTTGAAAAATATGATGGGTTAGGGCTTTTTGTGGCGATTTTTCGTGAGGAAGGAGGACCGACGACATGATACCATATAAGATTTTAGAATTGAGGAAATAATGGCTTAGCCTTTCCATTGATTGAAGAAGAGTATAATAGGTTACAAACAAAATCGGGAAACAATAATTTAAAATTGAAAACTAACCCTAATCTAGGAAATTTAAAATTCTTTAGCTATAGAAACCTAATTACAGTTGTACAATCATCTAAATAAAAAAAATTATATTTTAATATTTCTAATATCTCAAACATTCAGACCATGTTTTTAGTGATTGTATGTTTAAGGGGTAAATATCTTAGTAGGTGACTTAGTGATTGATCGGTAACAAGAACAAAGGACCTATTTAAAAGCTCATACCATGGTGATGAATTTAAAAAAAAAAAAAAAAAGCAAATCAATCATATCAAAGAATTGGATATACGAAGATGGAAATCCGGATGACATCTCATTGAGGTGTGTTAAAAAAGGTACGTAGTTAAGGGAAACAAAAAGAAGTTGGTGGTTACACTTTTAAGGTAGAATACCCAGATTAATCCCTCTACTTTTCTCTCTAACCTTTTGGTCCCTCTACTCAAAAAAAGCAGAATTTAGTCCCTCTACTTGTAAGATTGGGTCAATGTAGTCCAAAATCCGACGGGGACGTTAAACTCCGTTCATTTATGCTGATGTGGCTTTTCTCGGATTAAAATATTAATAAAAAATAATTAAAAAGAATAAATTAACATTTTTAACCGTTAGGGTTTGGATCCATCTACAACCATAACCGGACTTCCCTCACCCTCATCCTATCCCAGACCCAAGGAAGAGGTGGCAGAGGTTCTGCCACTTGAGCACCTCGCCGCCAAGCTTACCGTCGAGCTCATTTGTGGCTTAGATCAACCACTTCAAGAGACTTGCAGCCTACCAAAGGGAACGAGACCTCATCGGAGAGGAAGCGGGACCTCATCGGAAAGGTTGCTTCCGGCGAGATCGAGGATTTATTTTCATTCATCATTTTGTTGTGTTCTAATTTTGTTCTCTTTGAGCGCCAAAACATCATGAAAAGGATTGCTAAAATCAACAATTCCTCTATTCTCATTTTTCTCTCTTTGAATGGAGAAGCAGTAAAAACTTGGAAAGAAAATGAGCAATTCCTCTGTTCTCATTTTGCTCTCTTTGAACACCAAAATGTCATGAATTTACACATGTACAACAGAAGTATAACAATATCTGTATCATGAAAAGAATTGTTAAAATCAACAATTCCTCTACTCTAATTTTTCTCTAGTAAAAATTTGGAACAAAATGAGCAATCCCTCTGTTCTTATTTTGCTCTCTTTGAACACTAAAATGTCATGAATTTACACATGTACAAGAGAAGTATAACAATATCTGTATCATAAAAAAATTTGTTAAAATAAGCAATTCCTCTGTTTTTATTTTTCTCTCTTTGAATGGAGAACCAGTAAAAATTTGGAACAAAATGAGCAATTCCTTTGTTCTCATTTTGCTCTCTTTGAACACCAAAATGTCATGAATTTACACATGTACAAGAGAAGTATAACAATATCTGTAGACAAATGTATATAATAAAGTGTATAGACAAATGTATAACAAAAGTATAACAATATCTATAGAGAAATTTACACATGTACAATAGAAGGCCAAGGCTAATATAAATCCAAACATCATTTGAACTTTAACAATATTTGCAGAATTAGAAGTAAGTCAATTGGAGATCTGATTTAACAAAGGTTCATATCCATAAGACAACAGGTCCATAGAAGCATGACATTCATTTAACAAAAACAAAATACAAAAAACTAAGTATGAATGTCATGGCTTCTCATACATTACTTCTGAAGTTTGAACCAAAAAAAAATATAAAAAACCAGCCAACAAAAAAAAGTCTCCTAGACAAGTATTTCATGAGTTCAAAGTGAAGGGTTTTGCTTAAATGCAGTTCTGTTATTGTGTTGTGTTGTGTTGAGAAGTCCTGGAATTGAATTGTTGTAGAAATCTCCTAACCAAATTTCCTTCTTGATTGTTTTGTCCTTCTAGTATGCATCCTTTTCCTTTATTCCTAATTGTCAAAACCAGTATAGACAAATGTTAATAATCTGGACAGATGTTAATAATCCGGTCAGTGTTATGCCAAACTTCTTTTTTATGAGAATAGAAAATTACAATCAATTGAGACAAACTAATGGATGAAGCACCATAGCTCATTTCCCTCCCCACAATAACACCACTAAGATGAGGACCCTGCAATACACACATAATTAATGAAGGTTAGATAAGAATTTCTGCAATGTTAGTGCTCTTTCAGAATTATTCCTTACCCTCAAAATAGTCAATTAAGCATGAATAGATGTTTTTGTGTGTCTTCTTTCCTGCCCTCTTGAGCTTGAAGTACTTGGCTTAACCTGGGAGTTATCAAAAACATAAACAATCATAACAAATTAAAATGGTCTGTCAGTAGTAAATTAAAATAGCATGTGAGAACCAATAATCAATTCATCATCAATTAACTTACATTTGCAGGCTTTTGTGGACAACGTGCTCTATTGTGTCCTTGTTTGTGGCAAATTTTACAGGTCATCACCCTGCCTTCCTTGGAAAGCTTTTTTTTTTCTCTTCCAATGGTTCTCTCTTTCTTTTTTTGGCAGGTCGGCCCGGCATTCTCTTCACGATTGGTGGTAGCAATGGGCTTTCTTTACTTGTAGGCCAAAATGCTCTGCCTCTAATTGGGTTGACAGTGAATTGATATGCCTTTAGGTATGTTTCCTTTGTGAACCACTCGGACAAATAGTCTAATGGATTTTCCCCTTGATATGCAACTACAGCCAATGTATGTTGGCAAGGGATGCCACTTTTGTCCCATTTCCCACAAGAGCAACTATGGCTCCCTAACATCACAACATAAGCCTCCCTCACATGGATTGCTATATTGTCCCAAAATATCTCATGTCTTGCTGCCCCATTCCATTGAACTGACCATTTTGCACTTTTTCTCCTCTCTTTCTCAATTCTTGCAACAATATTAGGCCCACAAGGTCCATCCCATTTCATAGCATACCCTCTTTTGACAACAACTCTACTCATCACATATTGCCTAATATCATCTAGCATGCTAATGATGGACTTATGCCTAGCTTCCAATATGACCCCATTAAAAGTCTTACACATATTATTGTCAATGACTTCACACTTAACTACATCACTAAAGTATGCTTGACACCAACCTTGTATAGGCCAGTTCTGTAGCAAATCCTCTGTTGCATTCTCTCCTCCCTTCAGTTTTTTCATGCTGCCCACATGCATAAGCACCTCAGCTTGACTTGTGGACCTGGCAGCATTCCAGAACTGCAGCTGAATTTCTCTTCCTGGGTGTCTTTTCCCCCATCTTGCATATATATGCCTTGCACACATTTTATGCTCAATCAATGGCAATAAGGTCCTTACTGCATGAATCAGGCCCTACAACAAAAACCATGTCAGAACTAAAACAAAAATATATTCAATGTAAGGGAAAAAAAATCACATTAAATATTTTGGATACCTTTTGCATGTCACTAACTAGTGACCACCCGAGGCCTTCCCTAATGCATAGATCAGTTTGCAGTCCCTGAATAAACCATTCCTAACTTTCACTTGTCTCTTTTTCAACAACTACCCAAGCCACTGGGAACATTTGATTGTTCCCATCCCTCCCTATTGCCACAAGTAGCTGCCCCTTCATTAATCCTTTCAAAAAACAACCATCAAGTCCTAAGATTCTCCTACACCCAGGAATAAAACCATCTCTCATGCCTGATAGGCAGACATACATTCTCTGGAAGACAGGAATCTCATTATGGTGCTTTCTTTTAGACATAATTGACACACTGCTACCAGGGTTTGCTTGCTTCAGCTCTAGGGCCTAGTTGTTCACAACTATGAAATCTTCCTTGAATTGCCTTTCCAATCTTTTATATATCAATGCCTTTGCATGTCTATAGACCTTGGTGGTTACGAAAACCCCCAACTCCCTTCTAACCATTGCCTTCAAATTTGCAGGCCTAATAGAAGGCATGCTGCCAATTATATCACCAAACCTTCTAGCAACCACAGTCCCTGTCACCCTCCTATTCTTAGAGGTCCCAACAAGGCAGGAGTGCTCTTGAACATAATGTTTCACCACATACATCCTTCTCCCATTGCACCATGAACACAATATCATCCACTTGCAACCTTTTGCAGAACAATTTGCCCTAACCCTTACCGAATCATTTTTTATGTACTTGAACTCAAACCCCTTTCTAATTGAGAAGTCAACAAGTTCAGCCTTGAACAATTTCAGATTTTCAAATCTAAGATCAAGGATAAAATCTTGAAGTGAGACATTAGGATCATAGTAAATATTTTTTGACTTGTGCCTCTTTGCATCGTCTGCAGTAGAGTCCTCACTAATACTATCATAACTCCCTGGGTCGAGGATTCAATGTATTCACTGTCATAGCCAGTGACTTTACCACTAGGTTGTCCCCCACAACTACAGTATTATGCATCACATTGTCTGCAGTATGTCCTCTAGGTTCAGTGGGTTATCCTCCAGTGTTAGTGGGATGTCCACTATCTCCATCTTCATCCCCTACATCTCCACCATCATCATCTTCTATTGTCTTCTTTGTCTCAACATATTTCCTACTCTTCACCCTAGCCTCTTCTCTTTCATCGCCTTCACGAATTGAAATCTATAAATGGGACATCTACTAACCTCTCTTCATCATCCATATTAGAATCACTACTATTGTTGCTGTCATTATCCTCAAGCACAATCTTCTCAACATCATTTTTAGCAACATCATTGTTAGCATTAGACAGTAAATAACCTAGCAAGTTCTTCCCATGAACAGTTTCTGAATTGATCACATATATATTTATTGTGTTCTCTTTTATTAATTGATTTGCCAACCCCACAAGATCATGATCATCCCTAATAGGTTTTAGTGTTCCCCACCATCCATAAATAACAAACTAACTTCCTTTTTAATATCATAACCCAACTCCTTTACATTCCCCAACAAATCCCAGTAGCATAATTTATCAGATCAACCATGAATTACACCATCGTCCTCTGGTCATATCTAACATCTGGATCTCTAACCAATGTTCCTCCATGGTAATACTTAATAATGTACTGATCCTCACTAGCCATGCTATATACCAAATAAGTTCAATTAGGAATGAATTATACACTCAACAAGCATGCAAATAGCATAGCAAATGGCAAGCTAAAGTGTAGAAACAATTAGAAGTAAATATCTCTAATGTGCAATGTGTCCTAAATTAAACAACAAATATCATGAAAAACAACAGATCAAACTTATGGCAAGCTAAATTAAACAGATATGTAATGTACAATGTGTTCTAACAGATTTATGCAACCATCTAATTATTAATTTCTCAAATCAAAATTTGGATATTTATAGGAAGTGTATTATTTATCATAAGAAAACCAACAAAATGGGTTAAAGTTGACCAGTAAAGGAAGGCATATTTCAAAGGAAATTGTTGGCTCAAATCCTTCATCAAGAGAAAGAGGAGCATCTCACTTTAGCCACCCTGTGCTTTCAACATCACAATCAATACAAAACTCTATAAATAAATAAGCATATATTCATCCTTATCCAAGGTGGGACCAGATATCTATTTTAGTAGACTTGAGAGACATTCAAAAATCCAGGATCATTGAAAGGGACTTGGTCTTAACATGCTCATTTATATGCTACCCATTATCAAACACTAAAAATGTCTTCTATTTTAAGTTAGCATAACATAGAATTGCATTACTAGACCCCATGTCTTCAATTGTCAAGAGAGTTATTCGAGAGTACAACTCACAACAGATGGTTCGCGTAAATGAGATGCAAAAGGTTGCAAATCAGTCATTACTTGTACAAAGATGGAAGCGGAGAAGGACAAATTCACACAAAAAGTATCGGATGTTGTGAGTTAAAAAAGAACGGTATGCATACATACTCTGTAGAAAATCTTTTAATGCAGTATCAGATGTTGACAGCTGATTCTGGCTGGCACAGAAATAAAATAACATGAGTATAAAAAAAATAGATAACAACATCTATTAAAGTCATACTGATCAAACAAATAGCATTATGCATGGGCTATTATTCCCAATAAGCATATGAGAACAAATTATTCATATCTAACTAATGAAATTACAGAAATACAAAAAAAAAGAGATAACAACAGATCATAACATATCACAACAGATGACAATTCCAGTGAGGTTATTACTTTTATATGTTTAGATTATTCTTAAAATATTAACTGAGAAATATATAATTAGATTTGCATTTTCTTGAATGTTATTTACCACTTGGAATATAAGAGGTTCCTGTTGTTCTTGAATGTTAATTAGGTTTCCGTATACATTATTATGTATTGATATTGAATTATTACTAAGCAATATTAGCAATATTAATTTTCAAACTAATAATAAAGTGATATAAAACCCTAGTTTCCACAGCTTGATAGGGTACATAAAGTATATATTATCCATCATTAAGACCTAATTTGAAAATAAGCTAATGTGTTTTCCATATATTTAGAGGGAAACCCTAATATTTATTGAGTTAGGGTAGATATTGTAAATAATACTTAGTGGTTAATCTACAGATTAGTTAGTTATAATCTACAGATTAGTTAGTTATGATTTCTCATAACTAACTAATCTGTAGATTAACCACTAAGTATTATTTACAATATCTACCCCTTAATAACTCTCATTAGTGAACAACGACATATAGGAAAATTCGTGAACAACCACAAATAGGAAAATTAATCCAGAGTCATTAAAAGATAGTTTTCCATAGATTTAGAGGGAAACCCTAAAACACAGAGATCAAAGAAGATGACCGGATATATCATAGAATTAATTTCAAATTGTTATGATATGTTCTCAGAAGAATAAATCTTACGAAGAGGAAAGAACAAAATTTAAGACCCTACCATCCCTAATTGGGGGGAGTGGGCCATCTCAAGCTCTTCTCAAACAAAAGCAATAATTAAAAAAAAAAAAGTAAAGCTAAGGGTCAGTAATTGTGGTCCACCCATTCATACCACTAACGGGTAGGACACAGGGTGAAGATCTTTGAGGTGTGGGACACAGGGTAAAAGGCTAGCTTTGTGTTCTTGTGGCCCAATGTGGGTTAGGGATGTTGCTCTTGTTGTCAATTGCACCGAGGAGGCGGACAAGGAGGTGGTGGTGGTGTGATGCCGGGCTCTTACTCAAAAATTAGGGTTAGGCCCGTTAGGGTGAGGGTGAGGATGACAACGAATGGGCATTTGGGGGTCTCTAGTTTGGGATAGGATGAGGGTGAGGGAAGTTCAGGTATGGTTGTAAATGGATCCGAACCCGTTAGGCTAAAAATGTTAATTTATTCTTTTTAATTATTTTTTATTAATATTTTAATACGATAAAAGCCACATCAGCATAAATGAATGGAGTTTAACGTCCCCGTCAGATTTTGGACTGCATTGACCCAATCTTACAAGTAAATGGACTAAATTCTGTCTTTTTTGAGTAGAGGTACCAAAAGGTTAGAGAGAGAAAAGTAGAGGGATGAATCTAGGTATTCTACCCACTTTTAACAACCAAAAACATTTAAAAAAAAAACAGGTCAATATGATCAAATTAAGGTAGAACTGTGAAATCCCTAGATTTTAAGATATCATAACCCCTTCAAAGAGGCAATTTAGCGCAGCAAGGAAAAGGGAAAATAAATTCCAGCCTTATACATGCTTCTATTTTTCTTTACAAATTTTCATATACACCAAACAAGATACCACAAGCATCTTTCTTTGCATTGATACCAGGAAGTATTTTAAACTAGTGTTACAATCCACTCTGAAAAGATGACTTGTGACTATCATTAGCTATTTTAATCATAAAAGTTTTTGTTAACCAACCTCGTTGTTGGCCAAGAACTTTCTTTTTTTTATTTTAACCCCCAAAGATAAATCAAGGACATGTGCAGATGTGATCGTTCAATCCCGGTTAGTCCACGAGATAACAACATCATGCCTAACTATAGGCGTGGCCGCTCGATCCTAGGTTAGTCCAAAGGGAACCGTAAGATTTGAAAAGAGAAAAGCCGTGTTATTAGGTCATATACCCACTTATATATACAAAGGGTTACAATGTGAGTCCTATACATGAGAGTACATTATAGAGGTCTATATATGTTAACAGCCCTTTCAAACTCACGAGGGATCATACATGAGAGTTTGCCAATCAAGAACTGAAAGCAGGAAAGAGTGTGCGCCTTAGTGAAGAGATCCGCAATCTGGTAAGCAGAGGCAATATAGGGAAGAGAGAGTGCCAGCAAGATAGTGATGGCGAACAAAGTGAAGAGAGACCTCAAGTAGAGAACGGGCGAGCTTGATCGGTGAACCGAAGCATTTCAATTGGCTCGAAATAGCCTATAGCTCGAGCTCGAGCTCGAAATTAGCTTCGAATAAGTTTGCTTTCGAAAGCTTCATTTCGATTTTAATTTCGAAAGCTCGAGCTCGGCTCCAAAGCTCGAAA
This sequence comes from Dioscorea zingiberensis, assembly GCA_026586065.1. Lineage (NCBI taxonomy): Eukaryota > Viridiplantae > Streptophyta > Magnoliopsida > Dioscoreales > Dioscoreaceae > Dioscorea > Dioscorea zingiberensis. The sequence continues at coordinate 15,026,534 of CM048820.1, read as the reverse complement.
TTAAGAACTTAATTATAATTTTTAAATCTTAGATTTAGTTTGAAATTATAAACTTATTTATAAATTAATTTTTTTATATTATATATTATATGTCAATACTAAATATTAAATATTTTATTCATATATTATAATATTTATTAGTTTTACTAATTTTATTAAATTTTATTGATTTTTTAATAATATTTACATTATATATTAATATATTAATATTAAATTTCGAAGCTTCATTTGAGAAGCTCGAAAGCCCGGCTCAAGCTTCGAAATTTTGAGCCGAACTCGAAGCTTTACCGAAGTCGATCTCGCTACGCTCACGAAATTTGATCGCTTTTGACCCTAACCTCAAGATGCTTTGTCTCGCCGCGGAAAATCGATTTCGGCAATCTTGATGGCACTTTGGTTGTCACCATAAATAGGTATGGGAGTAGCAACAGAACACCAAAGTCCATCGAAGTTGGCGAAGGCAAAGAACTTCCTTGGCGATAGAAGACATAGCACCATACTCTCGAAACTTCAGTAGAAGAGCGGCCGATTACATTGTTTCTTGCTTTTCCATGAAATAAGGGAACCACCAAGGAAAACGCGAAACCAAAGGTAGACCGCCGATCAAGAGAGTTACCCGCCTTGATTAGCATCAGAGTAGGCTCGAAGCTCCAAAGAAGAAGAAGCAGGGAAAAGCAGTGAGCGTGTGATGGTGCCACGCAGATAGCGAAGAACCCGTAAAAGTGCGGTATAATGAGGAGAGCGGGGAGCACTAACAAACTGGCTGAGGACACGAACAGCATAAGCAAGGTCTGGTCGGTTGATAGTCAAATAAACAAGAGCACCCACAATCTCTCGATATCGAGTGGGATCCGGAAGAAGCTCACTATCGGAAGGGGATAATTTGTGATGAAGCTCCATAGGAGTAGCTGTTGTACGAAGGTCAGCAAGACATGCTCAACTAAGAATATCCGAGATGTATTTCTGCTGAGACACTAAGTACCCCCGACAAGCATAAGCCACCTCAAGGCCTAGAAAGTAGCGAAGATGACCAAGATCTTTCATCTGAAACTCATGTTGTAGTCGCTACTTCAGAGAAAGAATAGTGTTAGCATCATCACCAGAAATGACCATATTATCCACATATAGAAGAAGAAAAGTAAGACCGCGGGAGGTCTGGTAAGTGAAGAGAGCATAATCAGATGAGCTCTCAGTAAAACCAAAAGCAAAAACTATACTACGAAAACGCTCAAACCATGCGCGAGGAGCCTGTTTGAGCCCATAAATAGCCCGGCGTAGACGACAAACATGCTGAGGTGGATGAGAAACACCAGGTGGAGGAGTCATGTAAACATCCTCAGAAAGGTCCCCCATGTAAAAAGGCATTGGTCACATCCAGCTGATAAAGGGGCCACTGACGAGCTGCAGCAATGGCGAGAAGAAGACGAACAGTAGTCATCTTAGCCACAGGGGCAAAAGTCTCCTCATAATCAACGCCATACTCCTGAGTAAAACCACGAGCAACAAGACGAGCCTTATAACGCTCGACACTGCCATCAGCACGGGTCTTGATCCGATAGACCCACCGACAACTAACAGGACTAATACCAATAGGTAGTGGAACAAGTATGCATCCGCTGTAGAGCGCCGAGCTCCTCGGCCATAGCCTTCTGCCAGTGGCTATGCAGGAGTGCCTCACGATAGGATCTGGGCTCGAAATGAGAATGAACAGCTACAAGAAAGGAGGCAAAGCTAGTGGAGTAGGTGTGAGTAGTGGAAAGGGCAAACCTAGCTGGAGTACGACGGAGTTGATCGGGGTTGCGACGGGGAGGGATAGCAGGAACATCATCAACAGGAGGAGGGTCCGAGGTAAGGGCAGTAGGAGCACCAGGAGCATCACCCGAGCTTCGGAAAGAAGAGGTAGTGGCGGAGGGGAAACTCAAAGAGACCGTAGGAGAGTACACAGGGGAATAGAAGAGTCCGATAGTACAAATGTAAGGATATGGAGAAGACCGAAAGGCAGCGACGATCAAGAAAGGAAAGATCGTGAGGGGAAGTGGAAAAGAAGGAGGTGTCCTCGAGAAAGGTGACATGATGAGAAATCTGAAGACGAGATTTAGATGCAGATTGTAGCGGCCGATAGCCCTTGTACTCGAGCTATAGCCAAGAAAATGCACATAATAGAACACGGTGAAGTTTGGTCCGTTCAACTGAGGGCAAGAGCACAAAGCAAACACAACCTAACGTACGAAGATGACCATAAGAAGGGGCACAAGAGTAAAGACGCTCTCATAAGGAGTGACACCAGAGAGAATAGGGGAAGGCGTGCGATTGATGAGATAGACAAAGGTCATGACTGCCTCAGCCCAAAAGCGCTGAGGAACATAAGAAGAGAGAAGGAGTGCACGAGCGGTTTCAAGAAGGTGACGATGCTTCCGCTCAGCAACACCATTCGAAAGCGGTGTGAGGACAAGGCTGGCTGAGAGGGTGCCATGAGAGGAAAGTAAGGCACAGAAGGAGGTAGAGAGATACTCACCAGCTCCATCAGAACGAAAAACCTTAATGCGTTTACCAAACTGAGTGTAAACCATTTGTGCGAATTGACAATAGATGGAAAACACCTCAAAGCGGGAACGCATAAGGTAAAGCCAAGTGTAACGTGAAAAATCATCAATAACACAAATATAGTAAGAAAAGCCTCCAAGAGAGGAGGTAGGAGCGGGCCCCCAAACATCAGAGTGCACAAGATCAAATGAAGCAACAGAAGTAGACTCACTAGAAGAAAATGGAACAGCCAAGTGTTTGGCTAACCGGCCAACCCATACATGTAGATAAGGGACTCAAGAAAGCGAGAACCAAGATTGCACAGGCCCAGTTAATCTGTTAATCGCTTGAGCGCAATCACGAGACACATGACCTAAGCGACAATGCCAACAATCTAACGAACACACAGAAGCAGTGAAGGACGAAGGACTAATGGAAGTAGAAACTGATGCTGGTAGATAAAGATGCTCCAGATGATACAGACCGCCAACTCTCTACGCTGATCCCAATCCTCCTACTGTAAGATGGTCCTGCACAGAGCAATTAGAAGAGGAAAAGGTAACAATCATACCATGGTCAGTGAGATGACTAACAGAAATAAGATTTAAGGTGAGGCCAGGGACATGATAAACTGCCGGAATGTCAAAGGAAGTAGAGTGAAAATGACCGCATCAGATGATGTGCGTAAGTACCCCCATCGGCCGGTATGAGCAGTGGAAGAGGGTTGGATAGTAGAAAGGTCAACGAGATGGGTGAGATCTGGGGTCATATGATGAGTAGCACCAGAGTCCAAGATCCATGAGGAGGAAGTCATACCAGAAGCAGCAGACATGGTAGAGGAAGACCCGGATTGCATAGCCCGCTGCATAGCATGCATCTGCTCAGTGAGCTGAGCTATCTGAGATGTAAAGTCTGAAGTGGAGTCAGGAGTGGAAGTCTCAACAACAGCTGCATGAGGAGAGTACGAAGCTCCAGGACACATTTGGGAACGTTGCTATGGAGGTCGCCATGGACGCTTGGGATACTGAGCCTTCATATGCTCTGGCCGCTTGCAGTAATGACACGAAAACTGAGGACCAGTAGAGGCGGTCTGCAGCGGAGGGAGCAGATAATACAGGAGACCCAGAGTGACATGGAGCAACCACAGCAAGGAGAGAGAGTGCTCAGCCTAGTCTCCTCAGAATTAACACTGCGAACCACATCGTCAAAGGAAGGTAGAGGGTCCCGATTAATCAGCTGACTGGGAACTGACTCAAAATCGGGACGAAGACGCATCAAAAACTCATAGGTCGGCTGGATTTAGCAAGAACGTGTACGAATCTTACAACAAGTGCAATGCTGGCAAGTGGGAGTCTCCAAAGAATCAACTGACTCCAAAGAGACCGCAGCTCAGTGACATACTCCCGGAATGTGCGCTCACGCTGCTGAATGTGACCAATATCCTGTATAATAGCGTACCCACGAGCAGAGCTGGATGGCTCAAACATGTGACGCAAGTGCTCCCACATCTCACGAGCAGTAGCAAGATGTCCAATTTCCATCAGGACATCAAGTTCACATGACTGACATATAAGGGCCATAGCGCGATGGTCAGCAGTGTAACAAGCACGGTGGTCAAAAGAAACAGAAACATCAGAGACAGATCCATCAGAAATATCAGAAGACACAAAAGGCGTCGGAGAGGTGCCATCAACATGCCCAAACAGATCGAGTCCGAGAAGAATGACTGGGACGATAGTGAACCACTCCTTATAGTTGGTGTCATTCAACTTGACATTTATCGGGGCGAGAAAACTAGGAGACTGAGATGGCGAAGATGTCATGATAGATGGCGAGCAACCAACAACACCAAGCACTAACCAGCTCAAATACAAAGAAGCACCAACCAACTCAAATACAAAGAAACAGAAGCGTCTACATAAATGAGACTGCCAACTTAATGAGATGGATGTGATTGATGTGACAACTCTTATCACCCCAGTGAGCTTTAGTAGCTCAGATCATCGTCTCCAGCTACTAGCTCAAAGCACACAGCTCAAGCACGAAATCAACTCCTTGCAAGCAAGCACAAGCTCAAGCACACAACTCAAGCACAAAATCAGCCACCAACTCAAGCAGCTCAAGCAATCAGCCACCAGCTCAAGCAGCTCAAGCACATAGCTCAAGCACCAAATCAGACGCGTCTCCAGCACACAGCTCAAGCACACAGCTCAAGCACCAGCTCAAGCAACTCAAGCACACAGCTCAAGCACCAAATCAGACGCACACAGCTCAAGCACCAGCTCAAGCACACAGCTCAAGCACCAAATCAGACGCGTCTCCAGCTACCAGCTCAAGCACACAGCTCAAGCACCAGCTCAAGCAACTCAAGCACACAGCTCAAGCACCAAATCAGACGCACACAGCTCAAGCACCAGCTCAAGCACACAGCTCAAGCACCAAATCAGACGCGTCTCCAGCCACAAAACAGAAGAGCTCTCACCAACTCAGGCAGATCCAGGATCGCCGCCTCTCTGATACCATGTAAGATTTGAAAAGAGAAAAGCCGTGTTATTAGGGCATATACCCACTTATATATACAAGGGTTATAATGTGAGTCCTATATATGAGAGTACATTTTAGAGGTCTATATATGTTAACATGAACAACACCACACATGACCCTTATCTTGAAAGAGTTGAGATTTGATCCTGGGTGATCTACTGGAGAATCCCCCATCTTAACAAGGGACCCAAATACCAATAGACCCTTGGGTCATTGGTAGGCTAAAAATTCTCATGCACATCAAAATCAAATTCTGAGTTTTAACAACCAAAATAAATGTTATGACACACTACAATCAACTTCTTTAAAAGAGGACATACTTGAACTTGCTAGCATTAGATGGAAAAATGTCATAATCTCTCATTGTAAAAGTAACAAAGCCATTTATTCAAAAAAAAAAAAAAAAAAAGGCCATATACACACCACCTCCAGGGTCAGGTTTCTTTTATAAGTGTTAATTAATATAATTATGTATTAATATTTAAAAATTATTAAATAGGTTTAATTCTTAATTAAAAATATAAATTTAATTGAAACTATTTATTTTAATTATTTATTTGCAAAAAAAAAAAGAAAAAAAAAAAGAAGCAAACATTTAAATCTCAAATCCAACTTAACTAACATCAATTCATAATATAGACTACCTTAAGGGCGTGTTTGGTTCGCGGTAGTGGGCACCGAAGTCACGGAAGTGGCTCCACTTCCGTGACTTCTGTGTGTTTGTTTCACCGAAGTGGAGCCAGAAGTCGGAAGTGGGACTTCTGAAAGGCCCCACTTCGGTGAACTGACTTCCGTTCAAAAACCTCCGAAGTGGGAGTTCTGGGAAATTTGGCTTGTCGACTGAAGTGCCACTTCAGTCACGTGAGCCCACGTGATGTGTTTTGGTCACCGCTTGGAAGTGAGAAGCCATCTCCCGTGCCCTCTCGGCCTCCCTCCTGGGTTTCCTCTGTTAGAAGCCTCACGCTAGGGGCATCAATCTCTCCCGTGCCCCTCTCGTAGCATCCTCGATCCTCATCGAGCTCTCGGGCATCCATCTCTCCTGTGACCTCTTGCCGCCTCCTCGTTCCTCATCGAGGTCTGCTAGGGCATCCATCCCTCTCGTGACTTCTCGCCGCTTCCTTCTTCCGGCATCGAGCTCTGAATCTTTCTCTGGATCTTCTTTTATGACCTTGTCACTGATCTCTCCGGCTAGAGTCCAGGATAGATCTAAAATTGGGGACCCTCTATCTGAAGTTGATCTTTAAGGTTTGTCATTTCAATCTCAAATTTTTTGCTTTTCCTTATCATTTTCATGGATCAACAGTCTCATCTTCCTGTTGTGTTCTCACAGTCTTTCTTCCCACCATTTGCTTGATCTAAGACTGCGCTGAGGTTGTTCTAAGGTTTGCATATTTACATTGATTCAACCCTTTGTTTACCCTGTATATGGTTTCACTATGGCTTGCTTATAATACTCTTTGTCTTCTTTTGGGTTTACATGACTAATTTCAGCTAGGGTTTCACATTTATGCACTCTGGAATCTTTTGGCTTGCTTATCATATTCTTATCTTCTTTTTGTTTTCCATGTTGTTATACTTGGTAGTATTGGTAGTATTGTTAGTATTGTTAGTAATGCTAGTATTGTTAGTATTGTTAGTATTGTTTACAACTGCATGCTCTAACTGACCTGCTCACATGGATTTTTCATAGTAATAGCTAGTGGTTGACGTAATTGTGGTAGATGGAACAATTGAGGATTAGTTCATATATATGATGAATATACAATGTTGAACAATGTTATTAAAATCACATATATACTATTTGAGGAACCAGGAGAATTAATTGCTGTAAATTCTATTCTTTTATGTGTAATTTTAGGGTCTGCTGCAAATTATAAACATAGTTGAATTGTATACGGCACTTATAAGCAAATTGAAGGTGCAAATTGAATTTAAGCAATTTGGAGAATGATATGTGGTGATGATCAGGCTACTGGGTCCTATGCGACGTCAGTTTATTCCGACTTTGCTAGTAGGATAGACACAGATGACGGGCGTAATGACAACATGGAAGAAAGCCCGGATGAAAACAGTGAAGAAGATGGGGACGGTAGCCCACCCACACCCCCACCAGTTGCTGATACGCCCCCACCTGTTGTTAATGTGTCATCCACTAGTAGAGCTCGACGTCCAAGCAAGAGAAGTAGGGTAGAAAATGAACCTAACATCGGTGATTTGATCAATTCTGTGAATAGGATGACCTACGCAATTAAGAACCCAACCCAGTGGTACGAGAACTTATATGAAAAGGTTATGGAGGTTGACGGCATTGAGAAAAGGTTGAAAGCAAAGGTGTTTGATTGGCTGTTCATACATGAAAATGAGGGGAAGATGTTTATGGTCAAGGATAAGGACCTGAGACAAACATGGATGGAGGAGTTTCTCTCTCAGATTAGCTGAAATCTGGATTCCCAATGCTGGCTTGGATTCACTTGCACCTTATTTCCTTACTTGCATGGACTGCTTTGCTTTTTTTTTTTTTGCAAACTATCTTTATTTCTCAATAACTTTTACCCGCTTTCATCCTGCTTTTCTCGTGGTTTTTACCTTTGAATTCCGACTGCAAGGAACATTTTACCTGTTTTCATTTATTTGTTTGTGTGTTTATGCTGAACTGACCTGCTGCATTTCTAATATTCTGAGTTTATGTGTTTATGTGTTTATGCTGAACTAACATGCTGAACTTTTAATTGCTTTGATTAATGTGTTTCTGCTGAATTGCCTTGCTGAACTTTTACTTGATTTGAATTATGTGTTTATGCTTTTCTGTTGAACTGCCCTGCTGAACTTGGTCCTGCTTTAATTGATGTGTTGTGTATTTTTGCTGAACTGACCTGCTGAACCTTTTGTGTACTGTTTAGAGCTTAATTCTATTGTGATTCACTACTGTTTGCATACAGGTGGTTGCCTATTTATGGCTATTGTTGCATGTGGTGGCCTATTAGATGGCTATGATGACAAATCATGAGGCGCATTGAGGCATAGAGACAATTGTGAGGAATCCATTACTATATTTTGCTTGCTCCCTTCTGTTCTGTTGGCATTGCTTTTTTCTTTCTTTGATTGCCATTCGGGAAGTGTGGCGAGGCAGATGGGAGGCCAACTTGGCAGCCACTGCAGCCCATTCCAATGACTTCAAGTTTTTGTTGCATTCTTCTTTTGGAGTGTGGCGAGAAGGTTGGGAGGCCACATTGGCGTACACCTGTTCCCATTACAATGTGGCCTCAATCCTTTTGTTGCAGCATTCTTCTTTACTTACAACTTGCATGTTTTCCAAACAAAATTGATTTATCAGAGGGGAGCAAGCAAGGTACGATATCTCATGCCGATGATAGCGATCCATCATGAACTGAGCCATGTATATGTACATCAAATTGCATGAATGTTGGGCTTAAGTTGGAAATTTGTTCTGAATTGTTGTTTTGGATATGTGTTAGATTATCTTTACCTTTATAACAAATTGTTCTCTATACTTGGAGTAGTATGCATGCTTACGTAAGTATCTTGGCAATCTGAGTAATGCAGGTAATGAGGAAGTGCAAGGCTATAACCAAGTCACAAAGCAAAGTCTAGGCAAACTCTAGATCAGCATCAGCATCAGCAACAAAATTCAGAAGAGTAGGAGCAGAGACTAAGAAAGCAGAAGCAGCAGCAACCATGAGAACCATGAAGTTTTGCCTTGAATGGTAGCATCCATCAATGACTCTGAAATCCATTCCCTTCACCCTTTTGTCTAAATCTCACATTCTGATCTGTGTATAGGGAAGATGGGAAACTGCAGTGATTTTTGATTGGATATACCTTCAAGTTCTTCAAGATGTTGCTGCTGATCCAACTGTGTGTATATGGAAGATGGGAAACTGCAGTGTTTTTTTTTTTGATGTAAAAAAAATATGTTTTGCTGCAGATTTTTTATGTATGTTTTAATTAAAAATTACAGTATGTAACTTGGAATGATATGTTGTTAGAACATGCAAATTGGAAGTTTGTAGTGTATCTGGTGGATAAATAAAATTTTTGTTTGATATTTGAACAATCTTGTGATTCCAGGTCCATGTCATCTTCTTTATCTTTATTTGTGATTGCATTGTTGTTTTCTTTATTTGTAGAATTTGTGTTTGGTTCAAGTGAATGGAAAAGTTTGTAGTGTATCTAGTGGATAAATAAAATTTGTTGTTTTTCTGTTGTATAATTTGTGTTTGTGTTTCCAGATTCAAGTAAAATTTTCTTTTGTATAACATGTAAATATATTTATTTTTAAGGATTTATGGTTGTAAAATTGTGTGACATCATCAGTTATTAATTCTTTTATAAAATATGAATTATCTTATATAATATTACAACTATAAAATATATTTGGTCTTATTACCTTTAACTGGTTTAAATAAAATAGTTAAATTGTAGAATGTAATTCTATTCCTAATGTAATAATCAAATACTTATAAATTACAAAAAGTTTGTAAAGGGGGTAATCTCACCATTCAAGGAAGTGGTGACTGTAAAGCTCCACTTCCGTGAACCAAACATCCAGAACTTGTGGAACTCAGACTTCTAAACCTCTACTTCCATGAACCAAACAACGGAAGTGCACAGAAGTGGTTCTTCACTTCCGCCAACCAAACACCCCAAACTCCAACTTCCATATGGAACTCAGAATTCCATGGAAGTGTCACTTCTGGACTTCCATGGATTCGGCCCACTACCGCGAACCAAACACGCCCTAAGCATCTGGGACATGGGAAGTTGTTTGGATCCTCAAAAAGACTTTGGGTAATCATAATTTCTCGACAAAAGAGGCAAACCTAGTGGGAAGGAGAGATGCAATTTCTTGATCCTTCTACATTAGCGTTGCTTGATCCGCTGAGGAGAAGCATTTAAGATGTCGCTGCGGGTGCCTTGCTCGATCCGAACGCCGAGGTGCTGAACAAGTCGGCGGCGCTGCATATGACCATCAACGCCGCCAAAGGCCTCCAGGATGTCCTCAAGACCAATCTCGGTCCCAAGGGCACCATCAAAATGTTTGTAGTTTGTAACTCGTTGTTCTTCGTTTCCTTCTTCTTGATCTCCTGTTAATTTGCTTGATTCTGATCCAGGCTTGTTGGGGGAGCTGGAGACATCAAGCTCACCAAAGATGTCAACACTCTATTGTGGTTTTCTTGTTGAAACTATTTGCTTGTGGATAAACTTGATTGATTCGGGTTTTTATTTTTTGGTGATTTAATGTATGGTGTTGTTATTTGCAGCAAATCCAGAACCCTACTGCAATCATGATCGCCAGGACGGCAGTGGCCCAGGATGACACAAGCGGAGATGGTACCACTTCCACCGTGCTTTTCATTGGGGAGCTCATGAAGCAATCCAAGCGCTATATTGATGAAGGTTTCTTGATCTATTCGGGCCCTTATTTGTTCTTTGCATTTCAATTTATGCCATGCCATGCCTTGTTTTGCTTGTTTACCATTTTGGTGTCTCAACAGTGTATTCTGTATTTTGTTAGGTTTATGCATAGAAAGTTAGTATGTTTGGTGCTTACTCTTGACATGGTGTACTGAAAATTATTAGGCCCATAACTTTGAATTCTTATTAGTATCTGAGATGCAATATTTATCCTGTTAACATCATTGTGTCTGCTACTTTAATTTGAAACTCATTCCTTTAAAATGTATTGTGTTATTTGTGTGTCCACTTGTGATGTGATACTACTGTGTGACCTTTAGTGCTTTGGTTGCTTAACTTTGAAAGAATCTTATGAGATGGCTTTATTTAGGGATGCATCCACGTGTGTTGGTGGATGGTTTTGATATACATAAGAGGGCAACACTTTCGAAGACGCTTTATCATTTGTTGGTGAGACACCTGATGCAAGAGATCTTGAAAATGGTGGCAAGGACCACCCTCGTGACCAAAGTAATTTGTCATTCATTCTCTATGTCCTTTTGCCACTTCATTTTATGAGCTTCTCATCTATCGGTACGCCTACTTTTAAATGTTCTAATATTTTTTCTAGACAGCTATATGGAAGCATTGGCATCGGTTGACTGATATAGTATTGAATGCGTATGCTTTGTTCTTTCAAGTAAAATTTATTTTGTTTGTTTTCTTCGACTAATCTGTTTGTTTAAACCTAATACCTCTTTGGCTCTTTTATGTAACTTAATACTAAAGCATTATTCAACCCATTTATCTTCTTTGTAGATGCTTTCATACATTTTTTCATGTGTATTCCTTTGTAAAATCATTCTTGGCCTGATTTTTTTCCCCATCATTGTTCTATCAATCTCCCAAGCCCCAATACCATCTTATAAGTTATAACAAATTCTTTTGGTTCTTTCATCATTCAATATCTTTTCACATGAATGTTTTGTTTTTCCTGTTGTTAATCCTTACAATTTTATTGTAAATGGTGTTCAACATTTATTCCCAGAATTCTCCAGGTCCCTCCACCTAGATAATTGCTCATTTTTCTATAAGCTATGCTTAGCATATCTTTAGTTCTTTGTGGTTTTGTACCAAACTTGGCCTCATATCAATTCATCTCTTGTCGGCATTATTGTAAGAGATATATTTAGCTTGCATGATCTTTTAGTTCTCATCCCATAATTTCTTTAATGCTTTTGTTTCCATATCCAAAATTAACAGAAGACTTGACGCCTAGCAAACATGGGATTTGTTGAGTATATTCTGAAGGAAATAGCTGCTGTGTAAAACAAAAGGCAAAGTCAAAGGTGGTCTTGTTTATCAGGTTTTGGTTTTCGTATTAAATGATTCTAAATGAATTGGACTGCTGCTTTAAGGGCAAAACCTCTTGTAAATAATTATTTGTGGTAGTGTGCAGATAGCTGATATTTGATTTATACCTATTCATTGTGATAAAATGTATACTCTTACACTCTTGTCAATATTTTCCGCTTGTTTAAACTAAGGCTGATGATTGATTACATCTTCAAGTTCAATGTTATGGCATCTTTGTCTTCCTCTTGCTTGTTTTGTGACTAACACTTTTAATACTTGTCTTTTTATGATATGTTCTTTTCAGAGTTTACCAAGTCAATTCTTGGCCCATGTTGCATTCTTAGATTTGCAGCCAATGCTATTCCTATGCATTAAATATGTTGCTGTTGAATGTAGCCTTGGGTCATCTTTCTTACTTTTTCAATAGGTCCTCTGTGTCCGTGAGCCTGAGAGCCTATTGATCTATTTATGGTGGAAATCATGCACATGTATCATAAATTTGATGTTGATATGCTTTCTTACTCTGATAAATTATTCATGCTCTGATGTTCGTAGTGTTGGGATGGGCAAACAAAGCCCAAGTTTAGTGCCACATTGGAAGATAAGAGAAAAAGTGAGGGGGTTAAATATGGTTGACAACACTTCATAGTTGTGAGGCCTTTTCGATAAAAACGGAAAACAAAACCACTTGGGTTTCGGCCCAAGGGGACAATATCACAACTAGTGTGAAGTGGTGGGGTGCCCCCGGGCCCAACACGTAGGGGTGAATGAGGTACGCCTAGTAAATGAGGCAAATGTTCAATGGTATAAATGCTTTCAACATATACTTTAGTGAAACACCTAATTATGGTCTGATTTATATAGTTGCTATATCATCTACATTATTGGTAGTCAAATTTTGGATATTTAATGGAAAAAATAAACCTACTGTGGTTCAATATGGCTTTCAAGCTTGAATTGAAAGATTGTGGGTTCAGTATTTCTTTATATAGGCTTCTTTTCTCGGAACTCTTGGTAGTTTGTTGGTTGATACCATGTCTTATGCTCACTATGCACTTAAAAGAAATTTTTTCTAGTTGCAAAAATATAAACACCTGTTCGATTTACTTTTAATTCCTAATGCTTAGTCTAATGATTTTGTTAATTGCTTATGCAAAAATAAAAATTTGGCCTTATTGGCTCAGATGAATATGGAGTTACACATCTTTGTAGATGCTTTTTTCCCCCTTAATTGGTATTTGAGGGATGCTTAATCCCTTTGTTCAGAAATTTGGGTGATTATTTTGTACATATAATTTATCAATACATCCATGTTGCCTTTAGGTTGCTCTTTGTCATTTGGTCGCATCTAACTTGAATCTCCTCATTTATCTAGACTTATGCATCAGTATGTCTGATATTCATGAGAAAACTTGTTAAATGACTCTTTAATACTTTTCTGTAGATTATTTATCATTTTATGTTCTTCGGATATTTGATTATCCTAAACTATAATGATGTCTTTGTAACTTATGGAGGTATCTTCTTTTTAAGATGCTTCACAAAATCTTCCTTTGCCTTCTTACATAGGTAGAGGGCCTTGTCCTTGATCATGGTTCTCGACATCCTGATATGAAACGGAGGGTGGAGAATTGTTATATCTTGACATGCAATGTACCTCTAGAGTATGAGAAAAGGTATGCTATTTGGTGATTTAATTGCCCTTGTTTGCTATTTGCATTATAGCATCTTATGGCATTTACAATATTATAATGTTAATAACCATCCCTCAATATAATATACGTAGTCTTTATGCTGCTAAATTGCGTTTGTTTTATAGTCAACATGGAAAACAAGAAATATCCATACTTGCAAGTAGTTTGTTCTAAAATGCATTAGAATGATGGTTCTAAGCTGATCCAAATCCTCATGCCTACCCTTTATAACTTCATTACCTTGAGTTCTAAAAGGTGTTCGCTTGATTCTACCTAATGGCTTGCCCCATGACTTGCTTGCACTGTTCCTTCTACAATTTCAGATCATTGATTTTTATTTTTTTGGCTACTAATATGATGTTTCCTGTTAAGGATGATGCCATAGATTCAATTGATCTCTAGTGCACTTGATTTTTCCTGTCTTCCTTTCCAGATAGCATTTATTGTGTGTGAATGTCATATGGTGCCACTTTTGAAATCTCTTATAATAGAATTTATGCTTACATTGGAGAATATTTTCGATTTATTTATTGAAGATAAGAATTTCTTTTGTAGTGAGATAAATTCTGGTTTCTTCTACTCCAACACTGAGCAGAGAGAAAAAAATGGTTGCTGCTGAAAGGCGTTAAGTTGATGATCGAGTTAAGAAAATCATTGAGCTAAAGAACAATGTAAATGAATTGTTAAACATTTTACATTCATGTCAGGCTTTTCTTTTATTCTGCAGTAGTCAACAACTTTTGGAATGCAGGTTTGCTCAGGCGATGACAACAACTTTGTTGTGATTAATCAAAAGGGAATTGATCCTCCTTCATTGGACCTTCTAGCTAGAGCAGAGGTTAGTTGTTCCTCTTCTCAACTGCTTATGCTCACAATTGTGTTATTTTATTTTATGTTCTTAGTTAATAAATGTTTGTGTTAAATGTCTTAGGTTCATGCAAGACCACTTATTTATGAGTTGGATGTTCAATTTGCCTAGTTGGGAGACCCATAGGTTTTAATGACATGATTTAGTATTTCTGATCATATGACTTTTCTTCCGGACATACTTTGGTGCTTTATTAGAGGTAAACTTACCTGTGGATCAATATCTCATCTGGTACCATAGTGTTTGTTCCTTCATCCTACAAAGTTTGACTCCTTTAGTCTTAAAATTTGAAGATTGATGTATGAAGTTTGGGGTGGGATGCAATTTTGCATGTTACAGAGGTTCTAATCCTTAATTCAAGCTAAAGAGGTTAATGTGATTTACTTGGGCCGTGCCAACCTGGGCCTGTGATGGGCTGTGCCTGCCTTGCCTATTCTCCCGTGCATGATATTGATTTAATAGATTTTCTTCGAAAGTGTGCATGTTAGTATTAAGCCGTCTGCTTTGATATATTTACTAGATTTTCTTCAAATGGTTTGCTTCCTGCTGTTATATCTTAAAATATTTAAAGACCATAACAGCAGAAAGCAAAATATTTAAAGAAAACCAAGTAAACATGTGCCTTCCTGTCTATGTAATGGTAAGTATGGTGAATTGAACTACATGATGTATCCTATTTCCTTATTTATTATTGATATTGATTGTGAATGGATGATAGCTAACTGCTCTTTCTGATTCTCAGTGACTAGAATATTAAAATTCTTATTATACTTGATCTCATACAACTTAGGTTCATTTGGAATGTATGATGTTATTCATACTAAAGAGTGTGAGCATCTATTGACTTTTTTTTTATGTTTTTATTATTAGAAGTTTAAGTAGCTGTTTTCTCCATGAATTTTGATTTGTGACAATTACTAATTCAAACTATTCCTAGAATTGATAACTAGTGGATGTTAAATAAAAATATTTCAATTATGGTCACTTTCTATTTTTTCCTCTCATTTTCAATTTTGTACAATTTGAGGACCATTCTCATCTTCCATATTACTCTAGTTTTTATGAATAAGAGGAATACATATTGGAGTGAAGCTACTGTTAAGAACTCTTTTATTCAACTTCCCTATAGAGCCCAGTTAGTTTCATTACATATTCATTGGATTTGTGTTCTTATGTGCAGATAGTTGCTCTTGAAGAGCAAAGAGAAGAAATATGGAGAGGCTAGTTTTAGCTTGTGGAGGAGAGGCTGTTAATTCAGTTGATGACTTGACAATAAACTGTAGCAGTGTTTTAAATAGTACCCTAGTTCATGATCATTGTCATGTTATTTCAATATGATCATTTTAATTGTTCATTTTAATAATCATTTTAACTTCTCAGTTCAATGAAATTTCAGAAGTACCCAGTGCCCACCCAAGTTCTTTGTTCAAGATTATACATAAATTATTTTATACATGTTGGATAGATGCTGATACATATAGATTAGACATGTTGAATGATCCTATTGGTAGGTATGAGCTACCTACAACTCATGTTGGAGCATCATAATGAATATATAGCTTTTCTGTGGCATTCTTCTTATTAGTTTGCTAATTCATTAGTGGTTTAGCGTCAATCAGCAAAAATCTCTTGGGATTTCCTATTTTCATTGCATTATGCTGTTTTAAAATTCAATTCATTATGTATACTTTATGTTTTTTTCAAAAAAATTTGATGATTCTTTGTCCATAATGTAGGGGGCAGGGGCGTTTGAGGTGGTTGTTAGTCAGCATTTGATAAACAATGTAAAGAAAACTGTTGTTCAAGGGGTAAGTAACATTTTAACATGCCTTAAATAAATAAATACTTTCTTCTGGTCTTGGTACACAAGATGTCATCATTGCTCTAACAGTATATATATATATATATATATATATATCATGACTTGTATAAGGCCGGCTGAATTACTGTTTATTTAAGGTCGCTTTATTTTGAGACACTTAGAGAATTTTTTTTTTAAAAATCCAATCATATGGATGGAAAGAACATCGAAAAATAAGCTAGCATGCCAATTTTCATACAATTTGGGAACTTGTAGGGTATTCATCTTAACGAGTGAGAATTTATAGAAATCTTATCGGTTCAAAATTTCACCCTTTAAGATGAAGACCCTATAAGTTCTGAAATTGTATGAAAATTGACATGCTAACTTATTTTTCGATGTTCTTTCCATCCATACGGTTGGATTTCCTTAAATAGTGTGTAAGTGGGCTAAAATGGGGTGACCGCATTTGCATAGTATTACGGCCGGCTGCATAGTAACACGACTAATATATATATATATATGGGACTGATAATATAAGATCGGCTGGATTACTTTGCAAGTAATATCGCCTCCCATTTGGCCACTTATATAGTGTTTGAGGATTTCCAACCGTATAGATGGAAAGAACATCGAAAAATAAATTAGCATGTCAATTTTCATACAATTTGGGAACTTGTAGGGTTTTAATTTTAACGGCTGAAAATTTATAAAAATCTTAGGTTCTATAACGCCCCGATCCGATCCCGGGACCTCGGGCACGTTCACAGACCGGCCGTAGCCGAGTAGAGATGGGCCCCACTTGAATACAAGGCCTAAGTGAGTAAAACAGATAATGCAATAAAATAACTTATTTATTCAAAAAAAAAAATTAACAGAGTTCAGCGGAAAATCATAAAAGGGCTCATATACCCTACAAATACTAGGCCCTATAAGCAGTGGCGGAGCCAGAAATTATTGATAAGGGGGGCAAAAATTAACTCAAATGCAACACAAGATCAAAAGAAAAATTAGAGAGGTGCAAAAAAAAAAATCGAATCATGAGAACCCTAAAATCTAGATAATAAAAAAAAACCCTAATTTAACCTAATTGGAGGCAAAGATGAGAGAGATGACCTACTAATTAAATATCCAAACTAAATCCATACAAGATTATTAGGAGTTATAATCTAAATCTTTTTCTATATCAATTCTTTCGATTCAAATTGAATATCCAAACTAAATTTATACAAATAAAAACCCCTTTTGAATTTAAAAGAAAAAAAATCAAATCAAGCAACAAACCAGAGAAAAATAGTTGAGGTATTAAACAAAACAAAAAAATTGAAAAATAAAAGATAAAAAAAGAAATCAGACCTTGGATTTCGTGGAATAGCTTCGTAGGTGAAAAAAAAAATAAGAAGTTTGTGACTCGTGAGAGCAATGAAAAAATTCCCCATAAATCACACACAAGTGGAACGCTAAGCAAGAGTGGGACCGTGGGTCAAGAATGGGACCATGGGTTGTGGGGGTTCATGGCCGAGTGAGCCGAATGTAAAGAAGGAAGGAAGCGTGTTCATAAACATATTAGCTTGGGAATAGACAAGATTCCAAGTCGAGAGAAGTTTTTAAACAAAATTTAATCGATATGAGTTAACAAGGATAGAAAAGTTAATTAAAATATTAGTTTATTTTAAGTTTTGTTTTCTATCTATTATTTTATTAATTTATTTATAATTTAATAGAAATAAGATAAGCCACATGGCATCAAGTTAAAAGGGATAAGTTGATAAGGGGGCAATTCAACTATTAAAAAATATTATATAATAAAAAATAAATATTTTATAATATAATATATGAAAATCTCGAATGAGAAGGGGGGCAATTGCCCCCCTTCTTCTCCATGTAGCTCCGCCCCTGCCTATAAGGGTCCTACGAAATAAAATGCCTCACACAAAATATAAAAGATAGATAAGGTCCTCGGACCTCTGTAAATCCTCCCGACCCACGATCGGCTCCTGCGTGCTGGAGTCCTACGCCTCAAGATCTGTAAACAGGAAGAAACAAGTGCGTGAGCTTTCGAATGGAAAGCCCAGTAAGTACCCTTACAGGGTTCAAGAAAATATGATATCAACAAATAAGAATACCAAGAGTTAAACTCGGGGCACGCCCCTCAAAACAATCCCTAGGAGTCTATCACAAAGAAACAAGCAAGGTAACGACTCCTAGCTACAGAAGCCCTAGGGCTCTGATATGAGTTCCAATGGAAACTCCACAAAAGTCTCCCCGGCCAAGCATCATCACTAACGAGCGGTCTTTGAAAAGCAGACCATCCGTCGGTGCGCCCTCGTGTCGTATGTCGGTAGCGCCCACCTCTACGTGTAGACACGGCCGGAATCATCCCCACCGGACGCATGGCAATCCGTGAGTATCGATCCTCTAGCATGGCAATGCCGAATATCGAGTGTCTCGCCACACGAGCGTCCAGCAAGAAGCACATGTACCGCTCCATCAAACCGGCCAAGAACAAACAAGTAGGGATTCCAACATTCCAGAACAATCAATCATACTAAATAAAGGATTTCAATGAATCAAGAAGCATGAATGAAATCAAGCAGCATGTCAAGAACAAGACATATCAAGAAAACTCCGAAGAGTGGACCAAGACAAGTGTACTTACCTAAAATCGCAGAGTCTCGTATTCTACGGGACTTCTCGACGCATCCACGTCAATATCTGATATAGACAATTCTTCTCTCAATAAAAGTACATATCTATGAATAATACATCTACAATGCATGCTCTAACGGTCAAAGTCCTACTTGTGAGCCTTCCCTTATTTCCCTTCTAGCTTTATTTCCTATTAGTTTAGTTAATATAAATATCCCAGGTTCCTTCTATCACAAAAGAGGTTTTGGCCCTGGTGGTTAGAGCCTACCAAGCCCATGAGAGGACTTTATACTATAAGTCAATTGACTCAATCATTTCCACTTGGCCCAATTCTAAGTTTAATTTAATTCAATCAAGCCCAAATCTTACCATCCAGTTAAGCCAATCCAATCGATCCAACTACTCGATTAATTAATTAATCACTTGTTTATCTTCTAAATTAATTAACAATTAATCTAGATCCTCCATTTGTCTAAACATTTTCTACTTGATCAATCGAATTATAGGTTAACTAGACCAATAATTAGATCAATAGTCCATTAGATTAGTTAAGTTGATTAACCCGAATCAATTAACTAATCTTACCCATTTAATTAAAACCGGTTCCTATTAATCCCCAGTTAATTTATTTAAATCATGATTTTAATTAAACACTATTCAATTAATCTTAGTTAATTAATTAACTAACTTAATTAATTCAATTTAAAACTTTAATCAAACCGGTTCAGTTAACATCAATTAATTTATTTAATCAATTAATTTATTTAATCCAAAATTTAAATCAAACATTTATCCATCAGTTTATATAATCCAAATTTATTAATTAGATTTTATCTTTTAATCTAATCTAACTAATAAATTAACTAACTTTATTTTATTTTATTTTATTTTCTTTTCTTTTCCCTCTTATCTTCTTTCTCTCCTCTCCCAGAGCGGTAGCTCCGTAGGGAAACCGCTTTGTCTTCTTGCATATCTCCCGGCCGGCCCGCTCCCTCCGGTTACTAGTCCGCGGCTGAAGACTGACGAGAGTATGGAACTCCGGCGTCCACCCTATCTACATGCATGCAGTCGCTGGGAAACAGAAATCAGAGAGGTGGAGAGGAGGACTCACCGGTGGTTTCCTGGATCAAGTGCGACGGCCCCCACGGAGAGTAGCGATGCCGACGAGGTCCTCCTTGAGGTTCTCTGTGCCCTCCTTCGGTCAATCGGGCGCCCCTCCTTCTGTCTCCTGGTCCCTCTCTCTCTGTTTCTCACCGCTCAGTGCTTCCAATGCTCCACCACGAACTCCGTTTTATAGAGCTCGGGGAAGATCGGATCTTGCTGGTGAAGGAGATTGCATGCCAATCATCTTCACCACCTTCCTTTTCCGGCCGGGATCACATGCAGCCATTCATGGAAACAAGGTGTCACGCGCGCTGGCTCGGGTGGAGGAAGAAGGAGACAATGGCCTGCTCCTCGATCGGTTAAGCCTTCCACGTCGACCGATGGCTGGGATGATTCAACGGTGAGGATTATTTTATAATTCCTCGGATCCATCAACTGATCGGATGGAGAGTCGAGATCTCGCGGCATGAACGGCGAAGATCCTCTCTCGTGTCTAGAACTCAAACCACAGATGAGATCAACGGTCAAGATTAACCACTTCTATATAACCTTGATGGGTGGCCAGATTTAATCTCTATCTCTTGATGATCTAATCCTGTCCGTCCAAACTCAACCGTGCATGGCTTCACTGGATAACTGTCATTTAATCCCTGAGTTTCTTCACTTTTACATACTGGTCCTCCACATGTGAGAGAGCACAATTTTCCTCTCAAGTCCTTCTCCTTTTTACTTTTATATCTAGGTCTTTTCTCTGAGAGAAACACATTTATTTTTCAATCCTCTTTTCTTTTGTAATTACCGCCAGACCCTTGGCAGTCCAAATAATTTAAATTCAATAATTTAAATTGATTTATCCTTTCCTTTTTTATTAAACCCAATCATGCCAATCTTAGGACATTCCCTAATACATTAAATCATAGATTTAATCAATCAATTTCCCTTCTTACATGTAAGTTCCAATCATGATCATCATCAAGAGTTTTTCATATTTAATTAAATTGGTAACTTCTATTTAATTAAATATATCATCAATCAATCTAAAACTAAATCAAATAAATTTATGAAGTAAATTTATCCATTCCTTATAAGTCTCTTCTTTTACCGAAATGCCCTGGATTTTATTCAAATCCCAAAATGACCTTTAGCATTTTAATTAACTATGAATTAATTTAGAGGAATTATTTAAATCCTTTATTTCAATAAAATTTTTGAATTTTACAGGTTCAAAATTTCATCATTTAAGATAAGACTCTACAAGTTTCCATATTGGATGACAATTGACATGTTAGCTTATTTTCGATGTTTTCTCCATTCATACGGTTGGATTTACTCAAAACACTGTGCAAGTGGGCCAAAACAAGGTGACCGCACTTGCATAGTGATAAAGCCGGCCGCATAGTATCAACCCCGCATATATATATATATATATATATATATATATATATATTTGAATTCATATGTAGTTTATTGGTTTATTTGGCCATCAATATTTTATCATGCTATTTTATTTTTATCAAGGAGAGCATGACAAGGGGTTTGTTCTTGGCCTGAATCAACACACAGGAGATCCAATAGATCCTCTCATTGAGGGTATCTTCTACAATTACTCAGTCAAACGCTGTCTGTGCAGCCTCTAATGAACTTCAAACACCTTTTACAACCTTTTTTTTGGGGTGTAATCTTAATGTTTTGATATCAAATACTTAATGTTTCATATTGATTTTAATAATTTCATGATATGTTAATTTTAATGTTTTGACTGGTTTCACTATTGGAAATAATAATTTCTTATAGAGTAAACAAATATATATTACTATTTCATACTAGAGTAAATAAATATCCATACTCTGAAAATATATATGGTGTCATCTCCTAATATCATTTCAAAAAATTTTAGATTTGATTGAATGCATCCGTCCAACTTGATATCGAACCTAAGCTTGCATTAAAGATAATAACTCCTTATCAATTAATTAAACATATATTTATGTAAGGAATATAAATTCGGGTTCCCATATTGCACAGATGAATGACAAGATAAAAGCAAGGGCAAAAAGGCCCTTGGCTTTCTTAAAAGATTGAGACCATTTAGACATGTGCAAATTACTCACATATATGTTATTTAATTCCAATGCCTCTATCTTTTGGCTTTTTACGTTTTACTTATTATACACTTAATAAAAATTATAATGTTTAGCATATTTATTTCAAGTAGCCTCAAAAGTGAGGGTATTCCGAAAATCGAACTTGAGACCTCTTGCATGTGCATGGATGTCAGCCCTCGGTAAATAACTAATTTGATTCCTCTCAAACACTACACTCTCGCTGCTCACTCTCTTCCTCTAATATTTAGATGACAATGGAGCGGTTGATTGTTGTTTTCTTCAATGTTAGGGAGTTGTTTTTCAAATCTTGGCCGGGATCATCCTCATTGTAAAGAAGGACGATATACACGGTCTAGACATTATGATGAATATCGTAGGTATCCAGTATCCTGATAAACACATTATTCTTGTTCATAGTGTGGTGTTAATCTACAATAGAGCTAGAGATGAAGTTGCGCTAAAGCTGCTGGAGCTGTGCAACCGCCTTTGAATTAAAGAATCTGAAAAGAAGACACCCTAATTGGAATTAAAATTTTATTTATTTATGTTTCAGGTTCCCCTTGTTATACGACCTACCTCCAAAAGAAATTCAGAATTTTCATGGTATGTCATCATTCGACCAATTGCTTTAGTAATTGTTTACCAACAAATATTTCTTTTCCCCTTTACTCATGTACTGTTGGAATCCCCATTTTGTTATTTACACTGGACAAAAACTTCTAGCTACTGCATTATAAGGTAGAGAACATGATCTTCTGGTTCGTCTACTGCATTATTAGACAACCAATATGCGTCCTACTCTACTACCATTATGTGATGAACAAAAAAAAAAGTAAAGAGTAAAGTAACATCTTTCAAAATAAAGCACATCAGGCAAAAGGGAGTTGCACCATAATTTTACAATCCCATGCTATGATTCATCATTAATATGATACTATAGCCCCGAGTCCATATCTTTAGAGATGTGTACGGTATCAATTCAGTTGAAATTTTGACAATTTGGTGACTGCATTCTCAGGAATCATCTAAAGAAATTATTGCATCACATTGGAAGAGCAAAGAGAAAAATATGGAGAACAAAGTGGTATCAGAGCCCAGGTCACAAGATCACTTGTGCTCTGATACCACTTTGTTGACAAATGAAACCATTTTGTATAATATGGTTACACACCTGGGCTCTGATACCACTTTGTTGGAAATACACACCACTTTGTTGGCAAGAGAAAACACTTTACTGAAAACATAAATATAACCACACATGTCTGGGCTCTGATATCACTTTGTTGGATATTATTTATTCATTCTCAAAACCAAACAATCCATTGAAACATGGTTCAAAACAAGAAGAGATAACAAAGTTCATGATAACAAATGAGCAAAAATTCTGAATAAAACATAGGAGATACTCACTCCGTGTGCTTTTTTGGATTCTTTAATTCAAAGGGCGGTTGCACAGCTATAGTAGCTTCATCTCCAGCTCCAACAGCTTCGTCTCCAACTTTATTGTAAATTAAACACCATAGTATAAACAAGAATAATGTGTTTATCAAGATACCTACGATATTCATCAAAATTAGGGATGTCAACCGGGCGGGGATTCACCGGGGGATGCATTCCCCGGCTCCGGCCCCGATTTTCCACCCCCATCCCCGACCCCGGCCCCGACCCCGGGTATGGGGAAAAAATTTTCCCCATCCCCGTCCCCGCGGGGATTACCCGGGTTCGGGGATTCCCCGTCCCCGAATTTATTTCTTTACTAATACATACTTTCTTTAATACAAAGTAGAATCAAGTGGCCCTAACTTATTAATTGATTAATACTTAATTAATTAATTAGAGTTTAGGGTTTATAATTATGACAATTATTATTATATTTATACTAATTTTTTATTTAAATACTTATAATATAAAATATACTATATGTTAGTGCGAAAATTGGATTTAGGGCCCAATTTCAGCCTAACAATTGAATTTGTATTTTGGGAGTGGCTATCCTAGATAGAGATTGAAAGAGAATCCAAGCAAGAGAGAGAGAAAACAGATTTACGTGGAAAAACCCCTAAAAGGTGGGGAAAAAACCACGGGAGAAGAAATTCTTACTATGAATGGTCAAGAATACAAGAAATCTTACAACCATTCTCGAAATAGAAAGTTGGAAAGAGGGTTGACTCCGTTTCCAATTTCGGCAGAGCTTCACTACTTGGATCTCCAGAATGTCCAAAATGAACAATGATCCTTGCCTTTTATAGGCATCGGTCGCGTGCTGAGCACGTTTCTCAATTTAGTCACGTGTTTGCCAGCTGTGAATCCAAAGCTAAAGCGCCAAATTTTACATCCGAGAGCCGCTCTCCAGCGTAATTGTTCTAGAACTTTCTGGAATGCCAGGCTGTCCACAGCTGTCCTTCTTCTAGAAGATTGGGAACGACACGGTGAATCATCGGTTTTGTCATACCTGCATATGTTTAATTAGCTTCTTTCTTCCGATACCGATATGACTCATAGCCGCCACATATCGGTTCATATCGGATCGCAGTATAGCGCCGTGATGGGTTCATCCGATACGCATGAGTTACCCATATCGAACGGTATGCTATCCGCCATATCGGAACGGTATCTTTGTAGTGTTTACGTGAACTTTTAGGTCATTTGTTCCGACATCGGTTTTCCTGGATGTGTGCCACGTGTCCCAATACTTTCATCCCTATCAATAGTCCCCCATTAAGTATGCTGGCGAATGAAATGAAGCTAAGCATTACTGTAATCTGACTGTGCTGGGACTATTACTTCAATATTTGCTTCAGTATCTGTATTCTATGCATCTTCTTCCATCCGTACTGTACTTCGGTGACTTACTTGTCGAAACATTCCTTTTCATTTAATGTCCTCTATTTGGCATTGATTATACCCCATCCTTTATCAGATCGTATTACCCGCGGCTTTTGGAGATTGTAGTGAGACAAAGCTTATGATGATACCGCCTTTTCATTCTCCACGTGTCAAGAATTTGAAACGTTTTAAGTTTCTTTTTGGCCCTAGCCGTCAGATCAAGGGTTTTGTTTAACTACTCAGATTGATCCTGACCGTCGATTTAATTCTCAAATAGTGTTGGAGATCCCACAATCAAATTTCAAAATCGTTTGAAGGTGGCTGCTTCCGTGCAAAACGTTCTTCGTCTTGTTCTTCGATTCACTTTGTCTTTCGAGAAGCCATTAAACCTTCAACTCTGAGAGAGGATTTAATTGTTCAGTGCACGCAGGTTCTTCTTCCAATTTCGGATTTTAGATCCTCATTGTTTTGGGTCCGATTTTTAATGCTTTAGGGTTTATTTCGCCGATTATTTACGATGCAAGCTTGCTAGAGACCCAAAACGCCGTTTTACTCCATTGTTAACACCCTTTCTGAAGATAAGATAGATAATCTAGTGAAGAAATACCATCTTTCATCTTCCAATATCTCTTATCGGGTTCCCTCTGCTACGGAGCATGCCTGTTCTCCATCTCAAAAAGAAGATCTCGCTGTCTATCAAGATGCCCTCATAGCGGGACTTAGGTTACCTTTTCCCCAAATCTTTGTAGATATTTTTCGTCACTTCGGTCTGAATCCTTCCCAACTAACCCCGAATTCTTGGAGGATCCTCTGTGGTTTTGTTGTTGTTTCAATGCTTTGTGAGGTTGAGCCATCTGCTCATCTATTTAGTCTTCTTTTTAATCTTAACCAAGATAGACAGTCCGATTGGTATTATTTTGGTGCCAAATCTGGCGCTGCTTTTCTTGGTTCTGTTCCTGATTCGATCAAGGACTGGAAGAACAAATATTTCTTCGTTTCTAATACCGAGAGTTGGGGTTTTAACACCAAATGGGGGAATCCCTTTACTCCATCGGGCTCCAAAGCTAAAGAAAATCCAATTGATACTGATTGGTTCCAAAGATTCAAGGGGTTCAAGAAGACTGCATTAGATAAATTCTTCCTATCAGATAAAAGGCTTCAAGAGTGTGGATTGTACTTAGCTTTGGGTAGGATCACTTCAAGTTCCTGATCTGTATTTCTTAAATGATTTTTACTGTTGTTCCGATCTGGCTCATTTGCTTCTTTTTTCGTGAGAGAAACATGCCACCAAGAACTTTAGCCGAGAGGATGCGGGCTATCTCTCGTGAGTGATAAATCCAAGAAAAGGGGAAAAGAGGTTTTAAGTGAAGAAATCCCCGCCTGCATTCGAAGAGACCGAGAGAGGTCCATCCATAACGCTTCCTTCTTAACAAATTTGACTTGGTGTGGAGCATAGAAGGGAATCCGACGCTCCTATCAATTACTTAACCCGTAACGGCTCCCTCAAGTATCGCTAGCTTTCCCTCCTATTCCGGGCCAAGGTCCTCAAGCTAAAAAGAGGAAATTAAGAAAGGTCACGCCATAGAGCTACCTCTCGCCTCCGTTCCTTCCGCTCAAGCTTCTTTAGAGAGCATCATTAGGGATGTATCTGGTCCGGTTCAGGAAAGAAACACTACTTCCTCTCCCTCCCTTCAGACTATACCAAACCCCGATGTCACTTCTATATCTGATGTGCCTATTACATTTCCTCACACTCTTCCCATCGGATCGGGTTTCGATATAGAGATTCCAGATCAAGCAGCTGATTTCAGATCGGATGAGCCTGCTTGTTCAGAAGGAAATGCCTCATCCGATCAGACCGTCATCCAACGTAAGGAAAAGTATGAGTTTGAAGATTTTTATTGTACTCTTGATACTTTTCGATTTCATTTTGCTACATCGCATATCGTACTAAATCATTTTCCTTATCTTGATTTCAGGGGTAACGCGTATGGTGGGTCCTAATGCTGATAACTCAAATGCTCAAGGGACTAGAGTTAAAGTCCTCACTCACCGAAAGGATAATGTTCTTCCTGTTAATGTCAATGCGATCAGGGATTCTCTCCGAAGTTGGCGACAAGGGGATATCAAAAATCACTTGAATCAATTTAACGTAGAGGAATCCTGTGCTCATTTTCAATGGTCGATGGCCTCGGTATGTTTTTTTGACCCTCTTCTTCAACTAAGATCGTAATTTCATGTCTCTCTTTTCTGAAACAATTCTTTCTCGCAGATCGCTTTATGGGGTGATCGGGTTGTTGCACTTTGCAACCAAAACAATTCTGAAATGAAGACCCGCATCTCTCAATTGGAGGAGGAAAATAAAAAACTTTCGGAGAATCTTCTTCTCAAAGATACTGAGATAATCAAAGTCGGAGAGGAGAAGAAACTTATTTCTGCTGAATTAGAGGAGTCACTGAAGGCTCATGGTTCGCTAAAAGTTGAGCACGAGAATTTGCGAGCTTCTCTTTCTTTCTCCGAACAAGCTACCACTGCTCTGAGATTGGATCTTGATAGTTGCAGGAAAGAGAGAGACTCCCTTGTTGATGAAAACAGAAAACTTTCTGAAACGATTTCTGAGCTCAACCATAATGCTTCTATTGAAAACGACTTGAAGAAAATATTGCAATCCAGGCTCAGAAACGTTGAAGGAGAAAGAGATCTCTTATCTGAACGGCTGAAGGCAAAAGAAGTCCTTCTCTCTCTAGCGCTTCGAGAATGAAATCCTCATCGCATAAAGATCAAACGAGGCCATCAAAGAAGAAAAGACCTCTCTGCTGATCAATTGAATAAAAGTTGGAAAAGAATATGGAACTGGAGGCTAAGCTTGATGCATGGAGAAAAGAGAACTTTCATGACGAAATTCAAGAGTAACATCAAGTTTATTCAATCTTAAAGTCATGTTCATTCCGTAGACCCCTCAATCAATTTTCATCGACTCCTTACGATGAGGTGTTGGAATTTTATTTCGCAAAATGTCACCGGGAGAGGAACAAAATCAAGATCTTGTGGCTGAAGAAATTAGGACTGATGTTTTGCTTTCTTTGAAAGATTGGATCCCGATGCTATATGTCTAGAGGGAGATCGGGCTGCTTCTGTATCGGAAAAAGAAGTTTCCGATGTAACAGTTCTCCCACCATCTTCATCAGATCCAAAAGAAATTCCGGAGTGTGGGAAAATTATATCGGATCCCGATCCGATATATAGAGCCATTCTTAACGAATCAGAACTTTCCCTTGAGAATGTGGGAGGTGAAGAAAAGGCGGATCACGATCAGAGGCCGGTTCTTCAGAGGAGAGTGATGAAGCCTCAACCAAAACTTCTTCTGCCATCATTGAAATTGAAGATGACATCACAACAGAAGCATGTTAGTCTCTACTAAGCCTTTTTTCTAATGTCTCTTATAACATAATTTTTCATTCATCCTTTTTATCCGTACCAAAATCAAGCCTCCAAAGATTCCAGATGAAGGAGGGTCTTCCAAAAATGCTAACGTTATCTCTTCCGACACTAATCAGATGGCAGCCCCAGAAGTTGATCTGGAAAACAGATCCTCCACTGTGCGTAGGAAGGAAGGTTAGCTAAATTCCTTTAGTTTTCCTCCACTTCTTTTTAATCACCTTGTTCCTTTTTCTTCTTCCTGTTAGATCCCCCCGAAATGAGACAACTCCGGAGCGAAATTCAAGAGCTGAAGGCTGTCCAAGAAAAGATCCTGCGCAATAAAGCAAAGAAGTCTGGTGAAGCTCTTGAAGCAAAACTCCGTGCTCAAGCCTGTCGAGAACATGCTGCCATATTTAGTAACTGGGATTTTGTTTGATGAATGAACTTGTAACTTTTTGTGATTTTCCTTCCTTGTATAGAGATTTGACCTAAGTTGCATAACTTGTGAATACTTTGTTTGCTTCCTTATTCCTCTCTCTTTTTTTTTTTTTTGAAAATAGACGAGAATGCCACTTGTCAAATTTTCTCTATTGGTTGAATATCAATCTTTCCGATGTCGATCTGTTTCTAGGTCTTATATCGGGTCTGGAGGTGTTTCTGATATTTGTTATCAGTGAAAACGTTATATCTGATCAGCTAGCATCGGTCGTTCAATCATTCGTATCGGATCGGTCATGCCTTTTGAATTCTTCTTTTGGACAAGATAACATTAATTTAGTCAGATTGAGTCTTTAATTCTGAAGCGTTTCGAGGCATTCTATCGAAAAGACCAAAGGTCGCCCTCCATGACTTGAAACAACGCTTCTGACGTCTTTTGATATTCTGGGACTTAAAAAGAAGCGTTTAACGCCTTTTAGTTTTTCGAACCCTCATTAACTGTCTTCGCCAAACTTTCAATATAAATAGAAGAGATCGCAGCTTGTTTAGAACATCCTTCTTCTCCACTATGGGTAATAACAGTTGCCCCTCTTTCTTCAGATTCTTTCTCAATGACAACTTTCGCTATCTTTGGATTCCCAGGGCTTTCCATGGTCATATGAGGGCGTTCTTCCAACCAGGGCCTGTTAGATTCTGTATGGACCAAATGGGAAATTATTGGACTGTCACACTATCCATGTTTCCTGAACTGGGAGACATCAGATTCACCAATGATTGGGCTGACTTCGTGAGGGATCATCAGTTAGTAGAGGGAGAATTGCTGGTTTTTGTTCTCCGGGAGGATTTATGTTTCGAGGTCCACATTCTTGGGAACAACCAGTGTCAAAAAATCTCGACACTTGCTGCTGCACACTCTCAAGTCCTTGATGGCACTTCTGATTCTGATCCTCCTGTTTCTTCAGATTCCACTTAATTTCTGTATTGTCATTGTACTTTTCTTTTTCAATCAATAAACTTCGTCTTTCAGCGATTCACCTTTTTCTTCCTTGCCTTGTTGCAAAAGAAATAAATTGCCAAAACATTGTAGAAATGAGAACTTCTGTTTTACTTGTACGAAATCAGCGTAGCTTGTGGATGTGATTCGTCCGTGCGATGATTCCCACGATTTCTTAATTGGCGTAATTGTTTATCTTGATATAGTCTTTGTTGATAGATTGTTGGCATAATTGTCCCCTTTTTGGAACTGCTCTGGCATGTTGATTCTTCAGGATCAGTGTGTTCTGTTGATATTGTAAATCGGCTTGGTCTATTGGAGCCAGTTTGACTTGTTAATGCCAATATGATCTGTTGGGATCAACATGGTTTGTTGAGCCCGGTATGGGCGATGGAGCCGGTATGATCCATTGGGATCGATGTGGCTTGTTGAGCCCGGTATGGGCGTTGGAGCCGGTATGATCCGTTGGGATCGATATGGCTTCTTGAACCCGATATGGGGATCGGTATGATCCGTTGAGCTCGATATGGACTTGTTGGGGCCGGTATGGCCTCTTGATATTGATGAGAATATCGGGATCGGTATGATCCGTTGAGCCCGATATGGGCGTTGGGGCCGGTATGGCCTGTTGATATTGATGAGAATATCGGGATCGGTATGATCCGTTGAGCCCGATATGGGCGTTATAGCCGGTATGACTTCTTAGGTTGGTTTCTCCTTTCTTTGTTAGTGAACAAATTTTTCAGGGAGTAAAGTAGAAATAAAAAATAGAAACACATATGGAAGTAACTAATTTTATTGATAGTACCTCCGTGGATGTTCCGAATGGTATGGACGCTTGAGCTTACGTCCATCCATTTTAGAAAGCCAGTATGTACCGGGCCTTACAATTTCTTGTACAATATATGGACCTTCCCAATTGGTATTGAGTTTCCCAGTTCGACTTTTATTGCCTTGAAAGATGTTCTCTCTCAACACTAGATCTCCAGGCACGGAAGAGTAAAGCTTCTTTCACTTTAGCATTGTAATACCTCTTGACCTTACTTAGATAAATTACATTTTGCTTTCGAACGTGCTTACGCATGATCTCTCTTTTCCTCCAATAGATCCAGTTCAGCCCGGAGTTGTTCCTCATTTCTTCTTGGATCAAAGGATCATGCGTTCTTGGTGTTGGTAAGGTGACTTCAATTTTGGGGCACTGACCTCCACTCCAAGCGCTTAATGCTAAAGGAGTCTCACCGCTGATTGGGGTTCGAAGCGGTCGTTCGATATGCCCATAAGGTATTCGGAACTTCATCAACCCAGTTCAACCCATTTCTGAGAACTCTTGTCTTCAGGCCATGCAAAAGAGTTCTGTTGGTTACTTCCACTTGTCCATTCTCCTGTGGATGAGTACCAGAAGTAAGCCTTGACTCAATACCAAGATCTGTGCAAAACTTCTTGAAAGAAGGATTATCGAACTGGCGGCCATTGTCAGTGATGAAGGCCGAGTGCAAGCCAAACGACAAATGGCAGATTTCCACAAAAACCTCGGCAAGCCTTTCTAACGTGATCGACGCCGATTGGTTCGCCTCCACCCACTTCGTAAAGTAGTCAATCGCCACAATCAAAAACTTCATTTGCCCCGCAACTACATGTGGAATGGCCCAACTATATCAACTCCCCACAAAGCAAAGCGGTCTCGTACTCACAATCAAGCGGTGAGTGGTATCGAGGACGCCACTGAATGTTAGCATGGCGCTTGACAAGCATCACATTTTTTCACAAAATTAATCAGATTCTCTGTTCAAAGTTGGCCAATAATATCCTTGTCTAAGGATCTTATGACTCAATGCTCTTCCTCCCAAATGATCTCCTGAAATCCCTTCATGAACCTCTTGAAGAACATATTCTCCTTCCGATGGCCGCAGGCACTTTAACAAAGGAAGAGTGAAAGATTTCTTATAGAGTCAGTCTCGTCCATTCTGTTGTATCGGGAAGCTCTTATAGTGACCCTCCGTGCTTCCTTTGGATCCTGGGGGAGAGTTCCATCCTTCAGATAACTCAAGATTGGATCGATCCAACATGGCTCCTGATCGATATCCATGAGTTCCTCTGGTGGCCTACAATCAATTGTCCTTGTTGCTAAGTACTGAATGTTGACTGGCTGTACGACAGCGGCATTTGCCGAGGCAATCTTTGATAAGAGATCAGCCTGCTGATTCTCTATTCTGGGAATTTTGGAAATGTGAAATTTCTCGAAGCTTGTGGTTAGCTTCTGCAACAAGGACTTATATTTCACCATGTGATCCTCTCTCGCCTCAAATTCTTCACTCAGATGGCCCACAACCAGCTGGGAATCAGTATTAGCTTGCAAATTTTTCACACCAAGGCCACGAGCAAGCTGTAATCCTGCTATCAAAGCTTCATACTCAGCTTCATTATTGGTGGCTTTGAACCCAAACCTCAGTACAGTTGAAGTGTTCCATCCCGATGGTGATTGCAGGATCAGTCCTCCTCCTGAGCTCTCTCCAGTAGAAGACCCATCTGTGTGCAGAGTCCAACAAGGTGAGGGATCGTCTTCAACTTCTGACAACTTGATGTTTGATGGATCATCATCTGTAGTTGTCGTGAGCTCAGCTATGAAGTCAGCGAGTACTTGGGCCTTTATCGAAGTTCGCGACTCGTAGCTAATATCGTACTCCGCCAGTTCAAGTACCCATCGGGAGAGGCGTCCCGATGTGTCTGCCCGATGTAGGATCTGCTTTAATCTGCTGATCGGTGATTACCCTTTATCCGATGTGATTGGAAATAGGGACGGCCGTGGTGGCCGCAACCACTAAAGCATAGGCCAGCCTTTTCAAGAGAGAGATATCGGGACTTCGGTATCGGTGAGGACCTTGCTTGTATAATAGATGTGTTTACGCAAATTATCCTCAATCTTCACTGATTACTACACCGACAACGGTGCTTGGCCGATAAGTAAATATAGAGCTCCTCCCCGGGTCGAGGCTTTGCTAACAAAGCCGGTGATTGCAAATACTCCTTCAATTGTATGAATGCTTTCTCGCATTCCTCATTCCATTCAACTTTGGGAGCTTTTCTTAATGCTCGGAAAAAAGGAAGATTCTTTTCTCCTGACTTGGATATGAACCTCCCCAAAGCTGCAAGCTGGCCATTGAGTCTTTGTATCTCCTTGATTGTTCTTGGGGATCTCATTTCTAATACAGCTCGTATCTTCTCCGGATTTGCTTCAATACCTCGATGCGTGATCATGAACCCCAGGAACTTTCCTGATCGGACTCCAAATGTGCATTTATTGGGGTTGAGACTCATTCCGTGTGCTCGAAGCGCATCAAAGGTTTCTTGCAGATCGGCAATATGACGTTCTGCACTAATACTTTTCACCAAAATATCATCCATATATGCTTCCACATTTCTTCAGATCTGGTCTCTGAAAACCTTATTCACTAATCTCTGAAAAGTGGCACCGACATTCTTCAAGCCGAAAGGCATGACTTTGTAACAATATGTTCCTCTACCTGTGATAAAAGATGTTTTCTCTACATCGACCTCCGCCATTTTGATTTGATTGTATCCTGAGTATGCATTGAGAAAACTTAACATTTCATATCCTGATGTGGAATCCACTAAGTTGTCAATTAAAGGCAGGGGGTAGCAATCCTTAGGGCAAGCTTTATTCAAATCTGTAAAATCCACACACATTCTCCACTTTCCTGTGGATTTTTTCACCAATACTACATTGGACAACCACTCAGGGTAATAAACTTCACGGATGAAGTCAGCCTTCAGAAGCTTGTCCACCTCTTCTTGTGCAGCCTGGAGTCGATCTGGAGCGAAACTGCGCCGCTTCTGTATAACTGGCTTATGTCCTGGATCAACATTAAGCCGATGTTCTATGATCTCCCTTGGGACTCCCGGCATCTCCTCAGCAGTCCAGGCAAAGATATCAGCATTTCTCTTCAAGAAATTCAATATCTCCTCTTGCTGATCTGATGGCAGGCTTGCTCCTATCTGGACAGTACGCTCCGGTTGTTCTTCTTTCAAAGGCATGATCCTCAGTTCTTCAACCGGAGTTGGGCGGCGCTTTTCTCTCTCATCATCCTCTTGCTGAATATCTTCCACAGTGAGAGCTTCTCGGATCGGTGCTTCCTCACTCACCGTGCCCTTTGAGCATTGTGGCATAACATCGGCGGAAGCAAGTTGATCACCTTTTACTTCGCCAAGCAACCATTGGGTGTAGGGAATTTAATCACCATATGGTATGTTGTAAGCGACTTTCAACAAATTGATTGATGGCCGCCCAATGATAACATTGTAGCTTCGAAGGACATCGTATAAATCGTGAAGTTAATGACAGCTAGTAGTAAATCTTGGGGAGTTCCAAGAGTCAAAGGTAGAGAGATCATACCGTCAGTTGAAGTGGACTCCGTTAAACCCGATGAGTGGAGTCCTTATTCGGCTTCGTGTTTTCCACCGTAGCTTCATTCCGGCCAAAGGCCGGCGAAAATATAATATCCATCGAACTACCGGTGCCGATGAGGACTCGCTCTACAAATGAATACCCCGATCGAGGCTGTGATTACGAGGCGTCATCATGAGGATAATGAACTCCTCTCAAGTCCTCATCTCAAAAGCAGATTTGCATAGAGTCATGAGGCATCTTCAAGGAAGTTACATTCTGAACGGATCCAACCGCTCTTGTATGGCTCTTCCTTGACCTTGAACTCTCTCCCCCGTATCCCGGGCCTCCAGCAATTACTGTCACCCGTGTGTCACAAGGAATAATAGGTTGAGGAGGCGGAACATGCTCGATCTCCGGTTCCGACTCCTTTTGTAAAAATTGTTCCAGTTTTCCTTCTCTGACAAGGTTTTCTATAGCATTCTTCAGTTGGATGCATTCCTCAGTAAAATGCCCTTTATCCTGGTGGAACTTGCAGAATTTCTTGCTTCTCTTCCTCTTAGGATTATCCTTCATAGGCTGTGGAGGCTTTAAGATTTTCTGATCCTGAATTTGAGAGAGAATGTCTTCCAATGAGGTGTTCAGGATGGAGTAGTTGTGGTACTTCTCTCCCCTTTCAGGATCGTACCCCCGATGTGGCGGGGGTCTCCTTTCCTCAAACCGATCTGCTCGATTCGGATTTCGGCCCCCTTCTCTCCGAGTTTTATCACCTCTCGGAGCTCCTTCTCTCCAATCCCGGTATGGCTGAGGATGATGAGCCTTCTTTTTAATTTCTTCAAGCTGCAAGAGATCACTCTCCCGCCACATTGCCTTTACTTCTTCAGAAGCAATATATTTAGCAGCTAGGCTCTGAAAATCTGAGAGACCGGTTGGGGGTTCTCTAGTTAAGGAATCCTTAAATGGCCCATCCTTCAACCCTTTCACGGCTATTCCCACGACTAGAGCTGAGTTCATGTCTACCATGCCATTCACCTCCTTGTTGAAGCGGCTGATGTACCCGCGAAGACTTTCCTCCGGTCTTTGTCGAATCCCAAAGAATAAAGATGGGATTCTTCTTGATTTCCTATTCTTTGGCAAAATTGCAAAGGAAAAGATCGAAAGTTGTTGAAAATTATGCACAGTTCCTGGAGGAATTCCCCTGAACCAATCATGGGCATCTCCGCTAAGTGTCCGAGGAAAAGCTCGACACATAACAGCCTCAGTGGTCCTGTTAACCATCATTTCATCTCTATAACTCTCCAAGTGCTCCTGGGGATCAGAAGTCCCGTCGTAAGAGCGAACATTTGGAGGTCTGAAGTGTTCCGGGAAGGGAGCTTCCCAAATCGCCCTTACAAATGGGGAAGTAACATGAGGAACCGATTCTTTGGACTCGTTCCTTCTCCGTCGTATACCGTCGAGGAGGAGAGTAGCGGTGATATGGTGAGTCGCCGTGAGAGGCGGCATACGAATAAAAAGCGGTGTGGAGATGCGAGGGGAAGGATGCCGATCCGATGAGTGATACCGTTCTCTGGACCGATACGTCAATGATCGGGTCCTTCGCCTCTGATCGAAGGATTGGTCTGGAGAACGTGAGATTCCCCTCCTTCTCACTTCTCTACCTCCATCTCTCCGATTATGGCGATCACGATGATGTGCTGGATCTGAGCTTCCAGCTGAAGGTTCCTTGCTCTGATATCTATCAGGTGATCGTGCTTGACGTTTTGGAGAGCGGTCTGCCTTTCTTTCTCCGCTCTCCTTGAGAGGTTGTGGATCATGAGGGACCAGCATGCAGGGAACACGCTGGCGGCGTGCTTCACGAAGAGCTTCGCTTCCGCCTCTTCACTTCCTCATGCGCCATCCTTCTAACGTGATTCTCGATCATTTTGAATCCCAAAGATTCACCGTAGGAACTTCCGCCTGGGAGGTACTATATGCCTTCCACCTTTGGAGGGTTCTTTGAAACTCCTCTTCCCTCTTCCCGAGATTGGAATCTCTTAGATCTTCTACGTATTCTTTGCCATGAACTTTTCGTTCTCCTCCCCACAGACGGCGCCAAATTGTTAGTGCGAAAATTGGATTTAGGGCCCAATTTCAACCTAACAATTGAATTTGTATTTTGGGAGTGGCTATCCTAGATAGAGATTGAAAGAGAATCCAAGCAAGAGAGAGAGAAAACAGATTTACGTGGAAAAACCCCTAAAAGGTGGGGAAAAAACCACGGGAGAAGAAATTCTCACTATGAATGGTCAAGAATACAAGAAATCTTACAACCATTCTCGAAATAGAAAGTTGGAAAGAGGGTTGACTCCGTTTCCAATTTCGGCAGAGCTTCACTACTTGGATCTCCAGAATGTCCAAAATGAACAATGATCCTTGCCTTTTATAGGCATCGGTCGCGTGCTGAGCACGTTTCTCAATTTAGTCACGTGTTTGCCAGCTGTGAATCCAGCTAAGCGCCAGCTAAGCATCTGAAAGCCGCTCCAGGGTGTAATTCTAGAACTTTCTCGAATGCCAGTACATCACAAGTTGTCCTTCTTCTAGCAGATTGGGAACGACACGGTGAATCATCGGTTTTGTCATACCTGCATATGTTTAATTAGCTTCTTTCCGATACCGATATGACTCATAGCTGCTTCGTCATATCGGTTCATATCGGATCGGTATAGCGCTTCGTGATGGGTTCATCCGATCGATGGAGTTACCCATATCGAAGCGGTATGCTATCCCGCCATACTCGGAACGGTATCTTTGTAGTGTTTACGTGAACTTTTAGGCTGTTGTTCCGACACGTGGTTTTCCTGGATGTGTGCCACGTGTCCCAATACTTTCATCCCTATCACTATATTTATAAATTATTTTTTTTAAATTAAATATTTCGGGGCCGGGGCCGGGGCGGGGAGGGTATTCCCGGCCCGGCCCCATTTCAATAGAGAAATGCATCTTGGCCCGGCCCGGCCCGTCAGGCGGGAATCGGGTTCCCCGTCGGGGACGGGGCCCATTGACATCCCTAATCAAAATGTGCAGACTGTGTTTATCACCCTTCTTTACAACGAGGATGATCCCGGCCAAGATTTGAAAAACAACTCCCATAACATTGAAGAAAACACCAATCAATCGCTCCATTGTCATCTATATATTATAGGGCTAGAGAGAGAGAGAGCAAAAGCAACGAGAAAATAGTGTCTGACAAGAATCAAATAAACACATTATTATTATTCATATTGTGGTGTTTAATCTACAATAGAGCACCCAGAAGGACCCAGAAGGAAAGAAAGCATTTCGAGAGAAACTGGGATCCCAGAGCACCCAGAAGGACCCATACGGGCAAGCATACGGGCTGACATACGGCCGTATACTGGCCCCTGAAAGGAATACGAGCTAGTATACGGCCCGTATGATAGCTGCTATAATGTTTGGCCCATATACGGGCCAATATACGGCCCGTATGAAGGTGGCTGGCCCATATACGGGCTGACATGCGCCTGTATATGGGTTTGTACATCATCAATATTGGGTGAATCTGCAGATCTTAAAGGGGGCAAATGGGTAAATCTCACCCTTAAAACCCGGGTATAAAAGCGAACGAAGAGGAGGGCTTGAGGGGGGAGCTTTGGGGAGACATGGGAAAATCTTGGAGGAAAGCTTGGAGGTCTTCACCTAGAGGCCATTGGAGCAAGAGGAGGGGACACCTTTGGAAGAAGATCAAGAAGCCATCAACTGTAATTTCATTGGATTTACATATTATGTCTTCTTTGATTTCTTTCATCTTTGTTTTGGATTGTTGCCCTCCTACCATTGAGGGCTAATTTTGAAGATGCTTGGATGATTGTTGAACCCTTGGACATGATTTAATTAACGTTGGTTCTCAATTCTTGAATGCTTGATTATATTCATTGAGTCTATTTTCTCGTAGTCCATATGGGGGAAGAAGCAAAAGCCTCCCCATGTGTAGACTATCTCCAATAAAGGGGATTGTGAGTATACCGGAAACCCGTGTACTAAGGAGAGTGAGTTTTTTAGAAGAATTATTCTCATAATCCTTCCAAGAAATAGGTTCAAGAACATAATCGGTAAGGGCACTAGGATTAGTAACTCACCTCGGGATGAGGGAGTGAAAGCACGATAGAAACCCTTGGCCAAGAATTAACCAAGTGTCGAGATAGAGAATATCATTCATCCTTTAAAAGTCCAAGGGGGATTCAATTATCCGAGCATCCCCTTCTTATGATTGTTTGACCTTAAGAGCAACCTAATCCCTTTGTTTATGATTTCAATTTAATTAGTTTAGAATTTAGTATAATCAACCACCCTAGACCGACTAATTAGTAGAAGAATAGTGAGTACTAGTACTTCCATCTCCCTGTGGATCGACAACCCGACTTTCACGTCCACTTTATTACTTGTGATGACCCGTACACTTGCAGTTGCATCGCATCACTGCACTATAATTTTACAATCCAATGCTATGATTTATCGTTAATATGATGTTGCAGCCTCGAGTCCATATCTTTAGAGACATGTACGGTATCAAATCAGTTGAAATTTTGACAATTTGGTGACTGCATTCTCAGGAATCATCTGGAGGAATTATTGCATCACATTTGATGTTCAAATAGTTTCTCTTCGAAGAGCAAAGAGAAAAAATATGGAGAACAAAGTGGTATTAGAACCCAGGTCACAAGATCACTTGTGCTCTGATATCACCTTGTTGACAAGAGAAACCATTTTGTATAATATAGTTACATACCTGGGCTTTGATACTACTTTGTTGGAAATACACACCACTTTGTTGAAAATAAAAATATGACCATACACATATGGGCTCTGATACCACTTTGTTGGATATCATTTATTCATTCTCAAAACCAAACAATCCATTGAAACATGGTTCAAAATAAGAAGAGATAACAAAGTTTATGATAAGAAATAAGCAAAAATTCTAAATAAAATACAGGAGATACCCACTCCGTGTGCTTTTTTGGATTCTTTAATTCAAAGGGGTGTTGCACAGCTCCAGTAGCTTCATCTTCAGCTCCAGCAGCTTCGTCTCCAACTCTATTGTAGATTAAACACCATATTATGAACAAGAATAACGTGTTTATCAAGATACCTACGATATATTCATCACAATGTCCATAATGTGTTTATCACCTTCTTTACAACGAGGATGATCTTGGCCAAGATTTGAAAAAACAAAAGAAAATAACAATCAACTGCTCCATTGTCATCTAAATATTAGAGGGCGAGAAAAAGAGCAAGAGCAGCGAGAAACTAGTGTCTGAGAGGAATCAAATTAGTTATGTAACGATAAAATAAATTTAGAAAGTTTGTTTTATGGCTGAAATAATCTATAATTTGCATAATTTACGGGTGTAAATAAACAAAATATAATATATTCATATATCTATAAAAAAAAATTTAAGAAATTCAGTGGGCAGATGCCCTAACTGTCCCGACGATGGACCACCCTTTTTTTTTAAAGAAAAAACTAAATTAAATGTACAACTTCATTGATATTCTTGTATGTGTAAGGTATATGCAAAAAATAATAATGTGGTTTACTTATGCAACTATAAAAACAAAAATGGAAACCAGGACTATGTACAGCAAAAGTTATCTCAGAATCCCCAACAATTGGATTTCCTCTTTACAGTCCCTCTAATTTCTATTATTTCAGAGTCTTCTTATCTATAAAATTCAAGGTCTTCCTCTAAATACTAAAGAACGGCGGAATTTTAAGGAAGAAAACTTATGTCAAGAATTGTGAAATATTTTTTTCATAAATAAACCAAACGATTGAATTTCAACATACCCAGAGTTCGCAGCTGACAATGATGTGAAATATATAAACAGAAGAAATAAAGGATTGAAAAAATATACTTCATTTGTCTATCATCTTCTGATTTCTAAACCAAAACCACCACCAGTTTTACGAGATCTTATTCTCTGAAATATGGAAACAAAAGGTTTTCTGCTACCACCCTAACAAGCAAAGAGGAGAGATTGTGGCAAGTAAATTGAAAGGAAACAAACTAATGAACAACAATACATTGAACCAACAGCCTCTTAGCCTATTGGTATTGAGTCCCTTGTGTAGAACTTCGTTGGTTGGGATAAACCCAGGTTTGAACCCCCACGACCACAAGATGAGGACACGTGTGCAAGGAACCGCGTTGTCCGCCCTGACTTTCGGGTGATGCTTGTCGCCTTTGTCAAAAAAAAAAAAAAAAAAAAACAACAACAACAACAACATTGTACAGCTTCAATATTATATAATATGAGGAGTTGTGTGTGGTGTCGTTTAAACTTAATTCAAGACATACTTAAGCATGTTGTGATTCCAAATGTGATGCTTTGCCCCTGATTAAAACTAATCAGGGGCAAAGCCAAGTACTATCAAATAGAATTGATTCATGGCAAATGTTCTTCCATAAGATTTTGTTCTAATTGATGTAGAAACCATAAGAATGCAGAATTGCTCTCAAGTGTCATTTTTACTCATAAAATCAACCTTGTTCAATTTCAAGAGAATGCAAGTGTCACAGATATTACACAACAATAATGATCTATGTATGTACCATCACACATTTCACCAGAAAAAGGAATAATTGGAGTAAAGGTAGAGAACATTAGAAGAGAACTAGACCATTCCATATTAGAGGCCAAATTGAAAGTCATCTCCATCTCTTGTAATAGAATCAATTTGTGGTGTGACTTTTAAATAAAAGAAAGCAACTTCATTGACTAACTTGATAAAAATAAGTCATATCTAACAAGGCAAAAATACTCGGCATATCCACCTCTTTTTGCAGAGGTAAAATTTGATGCAACTATGTATAAAGAAATAAGAAAATTCAATGCCATACTATGTCATGCCATATTAACCTCCCCGAAGACTTCCAAAAAACTCAGATGTAAGAATAAATTACCTACAAAATAAAACAGAACAACCTATGAACCTTAGTTTGGTGCCTCCAAATTGAGATCTACAAGGAAACCTCAAATTCATTATACCTACGATCTAAAAACCACATCCACAATTCTGAGAATATACTGTAGAATTGAATCAATGCTGTTTGTTTTTTTACCACAGTTTAAACAATGTCTACTAGCAACACCATATCAATAAAAAGAGGAAAAAAAAAGGGCCCTTCTAACAGCATAAATAAAATATGAAACAAAACTCATGATGAAAAAATGTGGGGTGAAATGTTGATAAAGACACAACACAAAGATAAGTAACCATGAATTCAAAGTTGTGGTTACATTAAAATGTCATCTGGAAAGAACTGCTGATTTCAAGCGGTCTATTACAAGTGACGGCACTGAAAGAGAATATACTGTAGAATTGAATCTATGGCTTGTTTTTTTACCACAGTTTAAAAAATGTCTACTAGCAACACCATACCAATAAAAAGAGAGAGAGAGAAAAAAAAAAAGGCCCTTCTAACAGCATAAATAAAATCTGAAACAAAACTCATGATAAAATAATGTGGAGTGAAATGTTGATAAAGACACAACACAAAGATAAGTAACAATGAATTCAAAATTTGTTACATTAAAAAGACATCCAGAAAGAACTGCTGATTTCAAGCTGTCAATTACAAGTGAGGGCACTGAAAGTTTGAATTCAAAAGCAAATGACATACTCTGAAAAACATTAAAAATCATTCATCCAGTAGATCAATGGTATGTCATATGGTTGCAAGATCTGAGAATAAGAATAATAGGGCACCTATAGAGCACACTGATGCTAAGAAATTCAAACCATCTTAGAGAATGACAGTATGAGTAAGTGGCCGAAGGACGAGAGATTTGATACTTTACTAGGTTTGAATTTGGGTATCATCACTCCTGAAAATGAAAGTTTACTTGAGCTTGTTTGTCAAGAGTCAAATTAAGAAACTGGATTCTAATGGCCTAACATGAACCCCACTATAGATCATAGGAAAAAGAGAGTGCAACCAAAACTACTATGCAAAAACAATCTGAACAATCTGATTCATTTTACATGGGTACATCCAAGATCAAAACG
The DNA here is from genome assembly GCA_026586065.1 of Dioscorea zingiberensis. Lineage (NCBI taxonomy): Eukaryota > Viridiplantae > Streptophyta > Magnoliopsida > Dioscoreales > Dioscoreaceae > Dioscorea > Dioscorea zingiberensis. The sequence continues at coordinate 14,984,321 of CM048820.1, read as the reverse complement.
ATATATACACTGCATTTTTGTGACTCAAGATTTCTGCAAGTGAGAAAAGTGAATATTATTTAGTATTTATGGCACACCTTTTTTCAATTGGACATATATACATATGCTTCAAATGGTTCTAGTTGCAGCCACTTTTAAGCGTTTAAGACCAAGAACTAAAATTTGAGGCTTAAACAATTCCTCCACCTTTCTTCACTAGATTTTACATTTAATCAAAGAAATAAAGCAGCTAGGATACAAAACATACAGTAGAATTCCAATCAGTCTCTTAAAAGAAAGATACCAATTGAGCTAACTTCCCTAAAGCATCCAACTTTTATCTGCTCCATGGCATGACAGATACAAATAGGCAGAGGCCGAATGAACTGAACCTATTATTAGTAATTCCGCACACTTGGCGACTAGGTACTTTAGCTAGTCCTTTATGAATTACCAAACTTGACATTAAACCAGAATTTAAATATGGTATATCACCTTGATAATTTTACTACTAGTTCTGCAAACAGATAACATGTATATCGTCCTAATGATAAGTTAGATGATATACTGGATTATCTAAGTCATGAGCTTTGGGCATCTGGAAGTTTTAGATGCCTTTTTGCAAGACCTTAACAGTCCAAGTAAACATGAGACAGTTGAGAGCCTTCAATTCCATGAAGGAACAATGATAGGCACACTAAGAAACAAAGGCATACTAAGAGGATTATACAATCCTAACCTTCAAATGATGCGGGCTTGTTAATGTGCACCAACACTTTAATATCCTGTATATCATGTGTATAATAAAAAGTTTACAGAGAAGCCATAATAATTGTCATCATTTTCAAAAAATAATGAGAAGGTTAAGGTTGAGGTGTTCTGCACAAGAAGGCCTTGCAGTTTAAATAAAAGAAATGTTTATTTGATAGAATGTTCCAAAAAAGATGGGCCATGATTCCAAACATCCTACATAATGAATGACAGCTACTTTTTTTGTTATCAATGCTCGACTGTTGATCAAGATCCCTTCCCTTTGTTCTGCAAATAAAGATTTCTATCTAAAATGTTTTCATCTTATTATGGTATCCAACAAGATTTTAGGTTAAAATTTAGAGAAAGGGTACTTCAACATGCCTTAGAAAAAACCCAATTAGTTTGTCAAAAGAGTGAAGGATCCTAAGTTATACGAAGTACACCACCATTCTAGATTAATGCATCAATGACCAAATAAAAAGCAATTTTACAAACTTAGATGGAAGCATTAAAAGGATATACATTATGTCAAGACAGAATTTTATAACCACTATGTTGATACACATTATATTTGTCATAAACCTTAGAAAATATTCATAAGTAGAAAACAAATACTTTGCAAATATAGTATGTATTCAGTGAATTAATCAAATGCCATAAAATGAGCCCATTCAAGTATGAATCACCTGCATGAGAAATCACATTTCCTTGAGCACAAAGTCATTGAGCCCAGTTAGACATAACATTGAATACCAGCAAGGCCTTCAAGTTAATTAAAACTACAATGATGACCAAAACAAAGAACTTATGTTCAAGATCTTAGGGTGGTCAATCTCAATAGAAGGACGATACAATAACAAATACCCAATAAAATTACATTAAAATAAATTCTTTGAAAGGCATTCACAATAACCAAAAGCATTGAAAATAGACAGATGGAAGACAAATTATCCAAAAACACTTACAGGGACAGAAACGTTCCGGCCAATGTATTTTTTCCATGGCAATGGAACCTAAGCAGATTCTTAACTTATTAACTGCATAAAATCAGGCTTGGGAGAAAAAAAGATACAATAATTTTAACTAATGATGCAAAACCATCATATTACAATCAACTAAAACAACAATGGATGATCACCTCAGTTATGAACGCCCAAACCTGCCTTACACTGCCTAGCAAGCTTGGTCCACTCTGTGTGGAATGATCCTGGGCGATCAATTCGCTCGTAAGTATGAGCTCCAAAGAGGTCACGTTGTGCCTGCACAAGGTTTGCCGGGAGCCTAGACCTTCTATAGGTATCAAAGTAAGACAAGCTGGCGCACATCCCCGGCGTGCTGATCCCCGCCCCAATGGCCAGCCCCACAACTCTCCGCCATGCTCCCTGCCGCTGCACCATCTCCCTTGCAAACTCTGGGTCCACAATCAGATTAGGAAGGCTCCCATTCCGCTCATAAGCCTGCTTGATCCTATCCAGAAACCTGGCCCTGATAATGCAGCCTCCCTTCCAGATCCTGGCAAGCTCCCCCAAGTTAAGGTTCCATCCCTTCTCCTGGCTCTTTGCACGAAGTAAGTTCATGCCTTGAGCATAACTACATATCTTTGAGGCATACAATGCCTGTCGGACATCATCAATCAATCTTTTCTTGTCAACAGCCCCGACTGAAGCTTTAAGAGCCTCATTGTTGATCCCAGCTTGTTCGAGGACACCAGAGGCAGCCTCACGCTCCTCCTTCAACCCACTGAGGTAACGGCAATCAAGGGAGGCTGCAATGGTTGGCGCAGCCACTGAGAGCTCGGCAGCCTGCTGCACCGTCCACTTCCCAGTCCCCTTCATCCCGGTCTTATCCAGGATCTTATCCACAAGCTCTCCATCACCGTGCTCGTCCTTGACCTTGAAGATATCAGCGGTGATCTCGATCAAGAAGCTCTCCAGCTCCCCACGATTCCATTCATCAAAGATGTCAGCCAGATCTTGGTTGGAGAGGCCGCCGATGGTCCTGAGGACATCATAGGCCTCAGAAATGAGCTGCATATCGCCGTACTCGATCCCGTTGTGGACCATCTTGACGAAGTTGCCGGAGCCGCCAGGGCCGACGTAAAGTGACGCAGGGACCGTCGTCGACCTGAGCCGCGACTTTGGAAGGATGTCGGCGACGTTGTCGAAGGCCTGGCGGGAGCCGCCGGGCATGAGGGAGGGACCGCGGCGTGCGCCCTCCTCGCCGCCCGAGACGCCCATCCCGAGGTAGAGGAGGCCTTGGGAGGAGGCCTCGGAGATACGGCGCTCGGTGTGCTCGTACCACTCGTTGCCGCCGTCGATGATGGCGTCTCCGGGCTCAAGGAACCGGGAAAGGGCAGCAATGGTTTGGTCGACGGGGGGCCCGGCCTTGACAAGGATGATGATGGAGCGGGGGCGGCTGAGGGAGAGGACGAAGTCGCGCGGGGAGTGGTGCCCGGTGAGGGGGAGGCCGCCCTCTTCGGTGGCTCGGGCGACGGTTTCGTCGACCTTGGAGACGGTCCGGTTGTAGACAGAGATGGGGAAACCCTTGTCGGCAATGTTGAGGGCGAGGTTCTGGCCCATGACGGCAAGGCCAGCGAGGCCGATCCGGGAGAGCGCCGCCGACTCCATGGTTAGGGTTAGGGTTAGGGTTAGGGTTAGGGAGATGTATATAAAACGGAAGGAAGGGTCGGCGAAGAGGGCGGACTCGTCGAGGCTGCGAAAGGGCAACGGGCGGAGAGAAAGAGGACCAGGACAGGAGTGAGGAGGTGGGTCCGGCTTCCGTTAGCCGTTTACCTTTCTTAATTATCTAATTTATCTTAACTTTTCAATTTTTTTTAATTAAACTCTTCATTTTTTATATTAGTTATAATTTAAATCTTCAAGTGTCACTTGTTGAGTTTAAGTTTGGAATCCAATGAGGAAAAAATTCTACAAATTAAAATATTTGTTGAAATTATATATATACAAGTAAACATAAACCAACACCAATTGAACTAAACTAAAAACTTAAGTAATATAAAAATAATCTTTAACTCGGTCTTTATATCAATTTGTCAAAATAGTGTCATTGATATTGATCATCACATGATTTGTAGGCACTGTTCGGCAAATCGGACAAGTTGGCATGGGCTTCTTGATAAACCATGCATCAATGCAACTTACATGAAAGACATGGCGACAATGTGGCAAGATGCGGACGTCATCACCCTCGACAAATTGATCAAAACAAATGGCGCAATCCTCATTCAACAAACCAGAAGTGTACTTACTTTGCTTGAGATTCTTAATTAGCCTCCTTTTCATGTACCGTAGCCTTATATTTTTGAAGAGGATCCGGGACAAAAACAAGAGCAATAACAAGAACAGGAACCCCAGAAAAACACGGATGAAAAAAGGATCAACTCTTCGTAAACTTGAAAAGAATTTTCCCATTGTTGTGTCTTGTGTGCTTGTGTGTTTTAGAGGAAGGTGGTGGAGTAGAGAGTTGTTACATATTTATAGATTTGAGATGGTGAGAATAATCCATGTATGAATCTAACTTGAAGTTTGAGTTGGAGTTTGTGTCTGAATTTAAGTAGGACTTCATTTTGAATGCAAGTGTACGTAGATTTATATATGTATGAAAGAGTTTTTTCTTTTAATTTTTACTATTTTTTAAAATCAAGATAAAATTGTGTACAATGTAATTGGTGATTCTTCCTCGATCACGCGTGCATCTTTGGAGCTTTTGTTACTTGTAGAAATTTGCTTTTTATGTTTATATAAAATAAGGTTGCTTATAGACGTAGCCTTGCAAATGGTTTTTGCAGACTTTTTAAAAATAATAGTTATATTTTTACCAAAACAAATAATAGTTTCGAATTATCTAATTTAGCTTAACTTTTCAAGTTTTTTTTATTAAACTCTTCATTTTTATAAGTTTGGAATCCATGATGAAAAAATTCTAAAAAATATAATATTTGTTGAAATTATATAGATACAAGTAAACATAAACAACCACCAATTGAACTAAACTAAAAACTTAAGTAATATAAAAATAATCTTTAACTCAATCTTCATATCAACTTGTCGTAAATAGTGACATCATCTGCAGGAACCCTTCGGCAAATCGGACAAGTTGGTACGAGCGTAGTGATAAACCATGCATCAATACAACTTACATGAAAGACATGGCAACAATGTAACAAGATGCGGACGTCGTCACCCTCAACAAATTGATCCTTACAAATGGCGCAGTTATCGTTCATCAAACCGGAGGTGTACTTACTCTGCTTGAGATTCCTAATTAGCCTCTTTTTAATGTACCATAGCTTCAAATATGTAATGATGCTGATGATGAGGAAGACCAGTAACACGAGCACTACCAACAAGTACATGGATACCACAAAAGTGAACCATGAACCTAAAGTGAAAATAATGAATTTTCCCATTGTTGTGATCTTGTGTGTGTTTTAGAGGAAGGTGGAAAGAGTTGTTATATATTATTTATAGATTGGAGATAGTGAGAATAATCCATGTATGAATCTAATTAGGACTTGGAGCATGAGTTGGAGTTGGATGGGCGTTTCAGAGATAGATAAGGGTGGTTTTGTATGTATTGGATGTGAGAATAAACCTGTGTCTCAATATAACTAGGACTTTGAGTTTGAAGCGTGTAGATTTATATATGCATGATAGAGTTTTTTTTTTTTTTTTTGTTTGTTTATAGAATATAAGGTTGCTTGTAGAGATAGACTAGAAAATGACCCTCACACTATTAAGATTTCTAAAAAATAATAATTACATTATATCAGATTATTTTAAAATTTTGAAATTAAAATTATTTAATCAAATTAAAAATATAATTTTAAAAGTGCATTATGTGTATTAGATTAATTAAGTTTGCCATTTTTTCTTCAACATTTTCTAATTTTTTATCCCAAGATATTGAATCAAATTTAGTTAATTCACTATTCATCCCTTGAATAGTGAAGTATTTGCCCATGGGTCCTTGGGTAAGGAGTTATGGGGGCTTAATGTATATAGTGGGTTGGGTGTGTAGTGTGTAAAGTTGAAATAGTGGCAAATAGTGTGAGGGACTAATACATAATTACCTCAATCAAATTTAAAGTTATAGAATTTTTTATTTTTATCATCTAATCGCTTTTTTAAAAGATATGAAATAATTTTCACAAAAATAAATTAAAGTTGAGAAACTATAAAATTTGTAAATAATCTATCTATATTACTAAGAGAAAAGGAGTCTAATTTAAATTTAAAAAAATATAAAAAAAGATAATTAGAAATTTAGAATGGGGATTTGGAATTTTCTGATAATTTTGAAAATTTTAATTATAAAAAATATTTATCTACATTACTAAGTACGAATATATTTAATTTTAAAAGAGATCTATCTATCTAAATATTTATGAAAGTCTATCACATAATTTTAATTTTATAAATTAAATTTTAAAATAAAATTAAAAAAACTACATAATTTATTGAGATTTTGAAATTTTCTAATAATTTTGAATATAAATATCTCAAAATTTAGTATTTTTTAAAACTTTAAAAATTATCTATATATATTACATAGCGAAAGAGAATGAGTGGAATAATTTTAGTTTTGAAAAAATTAAAACAAATAAAGAATTAAATTGAGATTTTAAAATTTTCTATAATTTTCAATTTAAAAAAATATAAATATCTCAAATTTTTGGATTTTTTAAAAATTTTAAAAATTATCAAGATAATTAGGTTGGGTTTAGGAATTTAATATATATATATATATATATATATATATATATATATAAAATAAGTGCATGTGAAAAATTCAAATTTCAAAAAAAAAATCAAATTTTTATAAGTGGCAATTAGATCATTATTTTACTAATTTAAATTTTTTAAAAATTTATGAAACTTCTCATAATATTGAATTTCAAATAATATCTAATTTGAAATTCACCATGCCGGTTCTCTTGCCCTGCCGTTTACTTATTTCCTACTTTTGTTTTATGTTTTAGATGATATTTATTTAAGTTGGTTTGTTATGAGATAATAAATGGGTTGTATTTGTGAACTATGTTATTTATTTTAATACTTTTAGAAGTATAACTTTGATATAAATTGGACTGAATTCACACACAGGTACACACTTTATTTGATTTTCAAGATTTCAAAAATGACCCATTAAAAAAAAACTCAAAAATGTTGATATTTTGGTTCAAAACAACCCAAACTGACCTAGGCCGAAAATCATTCAAACCGTTCAAACTAACCAAAACCGATCCAAACCGAAAATCTTTCAAATTGTTGTTCAAATCAAACTGAACTGTAAACCGAACCAGTTTGGTTTGGTTTCATTTTGTCAAATTGTTCGGTTTGGTTTTTTCCAAACCTAAAAATACCGGTTTGGTTTGGAAATTCGTCCAAATCTATCCAAACCGAACCGATTTCACCCCTAAAAGAAGGTAAAGATAATGTTCTACCATTTTTTCTTTTAATTATCATTGTATAAAATGACTTTTGCCTTAATGGAGCATGTCATACTCACATATTGTCTATCTCTTCAATTAATTTCATACATTGGCTATGAGCAAAAGAAAAGATATAGATAATGTTTTTTCCTTTTATTTAAATTCTCATTTTATGGAATTTCTCAAAAATTTTGGATTTTAAAATTTTCATATTTTAATATGCTTATTCTTTTCTGTATTTTCTAGTGGTTTATAAAAAATTGTAAAAAAAATAGATAATTCATTTGAGGCATTTGGAATTTCTCAGAAATTTTTTATTTTAAAATTCTTTTGGGGCATTTGTACTTTATTAGAAATTTGGGATTTTAAAATTTTAACATTTTAATATGCTTATTCTTTCTAGTATTTTGAATTTTCGGGTGGTTTCTTGTATCACGTTCTTATTACGACCATATCTTTAGATAATGTTTTTTAAAATGTTTTACAGATAACTCCTGCACCCTTTTATAACTTATCATTTTAAATGAAGCATGACATTCTCACAAATTGTCACATTTTTTATTCCGATCAACAAGAGAACTACTCTCAATCTATCCTAATCTCTTAAAAACAAAAAACTTCTATAACCGTCTCTTTCAGCTTAGAAATCTCAAATACGCCAATCAAATTAGGGCAAATTTCCTATTAGTCCTTGACACTATTTGACATTATTCCCCACCCAAAACACACACACCTAAAACCCTATTACACTACACTCCTACCAACCCCCCTCAAGGACCTATAGGGAATTTGGGCACTATTTAAGGGATAAATAGTTAATTATTACATCAAATTATCTCTTGAAATCTATAATTTTTTTTTCATAATGCTTTTAATACTGGAAGAACTTTTGACAATCAAACAAAAAAGTACAACTTCTTTACCTTTTATATTTCATATTTTACCATACGTCTAAATTTTGGGAAATAACTAACATCTTAAAAAATTTTAGGATTAAGAAATAAAGAACTATAACAAACTCAAATGGAGAAGATACATGCATGTATTTTTCAATTTTATTTGTTTCACATGTACATACTCACATTATTTATTTGTAAGTATATGACGATTGTGAATTTTGTTTATCTAATTTATAGTTTCTTTGAGTCAATTTTAAAAAGTTGCAATTATTTGGGTTTTATATATGTAAAAACTATATTTTTATAGTTGTATTACTTAAATGTAATTTACAAAAGATCTATACACATATATAAAAAAAAAAAAATTGTGATCCTTATATATCAATATCAAAAAATTAATATCATATTTAAAAAAATTAATAATATTAAAATAATATTATTTTAAAAAAAAACATAAGCAACAGGAGGGCCATTTGGTTGTTTTTTTCTTCTAATTTTTAAGAGTTTACTTAGGTAGCTAAAGATAATTTTATAAGGAATTTTTCTAAAAGTTAAACAATCCTCTTTGTTTGTGTTGTAAAGTAATTGGTTCATATGATATGTTATTCACATATATGACATATATTTTAAAATTAAAAATCTATAACGTAAATAAAACTCTACCTTATGAAGCATTATCTAAATTAAATAAATGAAACATCTCCTTCCTCCTTCCCTCATGTATTCTTTTGTCATCACATTGAAACTATGTTTCAAATAAAACAACTAATAAAATGGCGAGAGAATAAAGGAGTTGTATTAAGAAAGGAAGAGTTGTAGCATATTTTTTTTTTTAAAAAAAAAATTCTTTTTCATTGTTTTTTATTATTAACTAAAATATGTTTGAGGTAAGATTAATAAAATTCATAAATAATTTATTAAACTATAAACGGACAACACAAATTTATTAAAAAAAGAGCATAACACAGGATTCTCATAACTCGAAAGGCATTATAGGTGAAGAAAGTTTTAGGTATTCTTTTCGCGATCTTGGTTAGCGTAGTGGCAGAGGCAAAGGTATGGGCCTAGGCGATTTTGAGGATGAGTACATCAAGGTAATTATTATATTTTTTTAAAAATTAAAAAATCAAAAATTTTTAGAAAATTTTAAAATCTCAATCTAATTTTTTGGTTTTTTTGGTTTTTTTAAAGTTAAAATTATTTATAATCAATATACTTTCTCTTGATAATATAAATATTTTTTAAAATTAAAAAATCTAAAATTCTAACAAAATTTTAAAATCACAATCAAAATTTTTGGATTTTCAAATTTTTTGAAAATTAAAATTAATATACTTTTTAAAACTGAAAAAAAAATCTTAAATTCTAGGAAAATTTAAAATCCAGATCTAAATTTTTGGTTTTTTTTAAAATTAAAATTAATATATTCCTGCTCGATAATAGAACTAAAAGTTTAATTATATATAGAGATATTTTTTTGACAATTCCGAACATAACCTTTATTTTTCTTTCCCAACACATTTACTTCCCTTCATTTGAGATTGTATTAGTGTTCATTTGCATGTAAGTGCTTGGGTTGTGGGATCGAAAATACGTGCCTGGCATCGTGTGACACCAGACGATATATCGAAGCACAAATATCATATTTTTATTGTGTGGGTTCTTTTATTCCTAATAGAGGCAAGCCTCTATTATTAATTACCCTAGACAATGTCTTGGGAACCTCCGATTAAGGGCAAAAAATACAAGTAGAGACAATAAAAAACAATAATTTATTTTAGCATATATTTATATATAGGGATATATATTTATTTGTTTATTTATGGCCTTGCGCCCCCATACTCAAGATCGTACTTAGTATGGGATCCATAATCCACCGATTCTTAGAGGTTTTAGGTGTGATTAACTCCCCTTTCATCAAGAACTGCGTCTAACTGAGCCGCCCTTAGGAGTTGCATTATATATGGTTGGAGAGATCAGGAAGCCTAAATTCCAATGCCGCCAATTTTGCCTTGATCGGAGTTCTCCAGCGAAAGTTGTCCGCGTTTGAACGAGTAGTGGTTGAGCTGGCTAGACAGTAGGAATTAGTCTCCTTCTCCACCAAAATATGCACTACCCGAGCCACCAAACGGGCTTGTGTTATATATGACTGTTGAAGATGTTGGTATCTAGTCTTCAGCGCCGCAAATTTCATTCCCATTGGAGTTTCCAGGCAGGAATTATGAATTTTTGAAAATGAGTCTTCGGCATTGTCAACGGCAGGATCGCTGAAATTGACTATTTTATCCATCAAAATTTACACCGACTGGGCCGCCGAACGATTCTGTGTTGTATATGACTATTGGAGATCTAGATATCTAATTTCCAACGCCATAGATTTCATCTTGATCGGAGTTTTCTGGCTGGAGTTATGAATTTTTGAAATTGGGCGATCAACATAGCTAGCGGCAGAAATGCTGAAGTTTACCCTTATATTTATCAGAAATCCCCACTGATCAGACCGCCGAATGAGTTTGTGTTGTATATGAATGTTGGACACCCAGATGTCTAATTTCCAACGTCGCAGAGATTATCTCAATCGGAGTTTCCAAGCCAAAGTTGTGAATTTTTGAAATTGGGTGATCAGCATGGTACGTGAGAAATCTTTGAAATCTACCCTTTTATTTATCAAAATTCACGCTGATCGGACCACCGAAAGGATCTGCACTGAATATGAATGTTGGAGACCCAGGTGTCTAATTTCCAACGCCGTAAAGATCGCCTCAATCGGGGTTTTCGGGCCAGAGTTATGAATTTTTTGAATATGGGCAATCAGACGAGGTTTCAGGAATTAATTTGCCGAGCTATAATGTTCATCCTTTTTCCCCATCAAAATACGCACTGATCGGTCTGCCGAACGAGTTTGCGTTGTACATAACTGTTGTGGATCTAGATATCTATTTTCCAATGCCGCAGACCTCACCTCAATCGGAGTTCTCTTGCCGATGTTGTGAATTTTCGAATATAGCCCTTTATTACAACTGTTTCTGCAGCAGTTCAGTAATTTATTCAGCAACTCTGCGGTGGCTTTCAACGGCAAACTGCTTTTTCCATTTCTATGGGAGCTTTTCTCCATTGAGCTGCAGCGGCATCAGCAGCCCAGCGCCTTTTCTCCAGTAACAGTGGCAAGCAAGTCAAATGCGCACATCAACCCATAAATTTTGGTTCTGGGCTTTCATTGGCCTGGTAAATCCTTTTATAATTTTATTTTATTTTAAAGAGTGCCTTGGGACTAGAGACTTGCAGCTTCAGGGAGTAAGCCATGTCCCCAATTTGAGAAGACTTTGCCTTGCTACTTGATCCCACAATAAAAGAGGATTATATGTAGTTAGAGATGAAGAGACTCCATTCCAATTCCAGTGTAACACTTCTCCTTTCAACTACACTTTATCACATGCGTGTCCAAATTCCTTGCCATTTTATGGGAAAATTAGACTTCATCACTTTCTCCTCATTTTCAGCAGTTTCACCATCTCCATTTTCTTAATGGCAGGAGTAGCATCTTCAAGCATCCGCCGAATAAAATATGTTTCAACATTGTAGGAGATTCACAGGTACTAAACAAAGCCATTATTTGTATCCTTTTAAATGCTTGCATTCCTTTGGGACATTTTGAAAATTCAGTGAGAACCTCCCCTGTATTTAGAGCTCCGGTTTTATACAAACATACATACACAACTTCTAGGATTTCACATATACATCAATTTGTACAAGAATCAATATTTATGCAGCAGCTCTTCATTTACCCCCTTAGAACAGAGAGGTTTGATGGCGATTGTCGGCGATCATCCTTTGCTAATCTTTGATGGCGAATAGGAGGATGTTGCCGGCCGTCTTGTCACGGGGGTGATGCGAGTTACGATGCCAATTCGCGATGGCGATCACCTGCAGGCTGCTTAGGGTGTTGATCACGAGGGCGGTGTTGATGTCAAAGTTGATGCAAGGACAATTTTTGATCTTGCGGGATGTTGGCGATGACAAGCGAGCTGGCTGTCGAGTCTTGGCGGCGATGGCGGGCTGCGAGGGCCTCTTGTCAGTCTTGTCACGGTGAGCGGTGCTTTATGCAGGGGTGTTGATGGCGTCAAGCAGTAGCGATGGCGAACATGGTGATGGCGAGCGGTACGCAACCAATGGTTGATAGCCGAGCGAGAGGAGGCTGGCGATTGTTGGCGGCGATCATGCAGGGCTGTTGGGTTATTGTTGCGAGCGACTCAATTGATCTTGGGGTGTCTTTGTGCGAGACGAACATGTAAATGCCGAGGTGTCTTTATTACTTGAGCGAGCAGTACATTGATGCTGGATATTTATTGGTGGCGATCGGGGGGTGTCGATCTTTGTTGATGACAATGTCGGGGGAGGGGCTGGTGTTGATCTCGCGTCGATGGCGAAACGAGGTTGATCACGGTAGCCGGCGAATCTTGATGGCGAACAGTATTGATGTCGGCATTTGTTGATAAGCGCCGATGTTGATCTGCGTGGCCGGAGTTCTTTGTAGATAGGTGTTGATAGCAGCGTTCTTTGCGGTGGTGGAGTTCAACGGGGAGTTCTACTTGCGGAGTGATGGAGAGGCTGCGGGAGTTCTTGAAAGCGGATCCGGGGGTATCCGTAGCGTAGAAAGCTGCAGAGGCGCCTTGGCGGCCGGCGTCTGAAGGCGCGGCGAGCGGGCTGGCGCGCGGCGCCTTGGCTTGTATGGCCTTGCTTGGCCTTGAAGCAGCCTTGGCCTTGTACTTGGCAGCTTAGCCTTGGCAGCAACCTTGGCCTTGTAGCCTTATGGCGCCCATGTAGCGTTAATGAACCATACCTGAGCAGCTTAGCTGGCCTTGAGAGATGCGATCGGCCTAGGAGGAGCGGAGCTTGGCCGGGGATGAGTGGTGTTGCCGGGGCGGAGCTTGGCCGGGGATGAGTGGTGTTCTTGCGAGAGCTTGGCCGATGAGCGGGCTTGAGCTTGTGGGCCCGGCAGGCGTGAAGCCGGAGGAGGAGCTTCGAGGCGCAAGGAGAGTGCCGCGGAGGTGTTGTGCTTGGCGGCGTAGCGTGGATGATGGTGGTTGACCCGATCGGGAGTGGAGGAGAGATGGAGGAGAAGGGGCTGCCTCTCTTTTTTTTTATTATTATTTTTTTATTATGATAAAAAGTTTGAGAAGAATTACCTTTCCCTCTTTTTTGCCTCTGTGAGTACTCTTTCCTTCTCGTCTCTGTCTTTCCCTGCCTCCTCTGTTCTCTTCTGCTCTCTCTTTTTCCTTCGGTCTTTTCTCTCAGACTTCTCTTGTCTCTCTTCTGATTTTTTTTTTGTCTCCTCTTCTGATTGTCTTATAATAACTTTGTCTTGTTCTTATCTCCAGGATCAGTTCCCCCGTGAAATCCCGGCGAGGAATCCCAACGTCTCCACCAGATGGATAAGACCAAATCCCGTTTAAACTTTTAAAACTTATTAATTAATTCAATTAATCATTAATTGATATTCATGCCTCGGGATTGACATTCCATGCCTTGGGATATGGATTATGTCTCGGGATTGGTATTCCACCCTTTTTTAATATAATATTTATACCCCTTGATTTGTTTCGGGATATGTTCTTGGATGGGATTTATACCCCTTGATTTGTCTCGGGATATGTTTTCTTATCAAATCTTGATTTGGCCAGGATTATGATAAGTTGAATTTTATTAGAATTAGAATTTTAATTCTAATGAGATGAATATACATATTTTTTATATAAACATGGGTAAAGTGGAGAAGTGGCCCACTTCTACCATTTTTGACGTTTCTCTCGACAAAAGTGACATTTCGGCCCACTTCGATGAAGTATGCACTTCCCCATATTTATATTAGGCCCACTTTGGCCGAAAATACACTTAAGTGGGCTTCTTTTATTATTATTATTATTATTATTATTATTATTATTATTATTATTATTATTATTATTACGTGCTCTCACACTTCGGTGGAAATGAACATCAGAAGTGTTCATTTGTACCCACTTCGGGAAACTGGGACTTCCGTCAATTTCACCCATTTTTGAACTTTCGGGCACTTTCATGCAAATGAACTATAGACAGCTTTGCGGAGGCAAAGATTTGGACAAAACTATAAAAAGAGTAACACATAATTGATATTAGTTTTTAAATACGTTCTAAACCTAACAAATAAAATTCCTATTGAATGAGTTTTTCAGTGCTCACTATATAATTTAATTAATTTATGGAAAAATATGTTATTTATTAAAAGTTCTTGAGAAAAATGATTTGGTGACCATACAGCATCCATAATCCATTTAATTCATTGCAAAATTTATTAAGAAAATTAATAAGTTTATTTTATGTCCAAAATAATCTATAATTTACATAATTTAGAGGTGCAAATCTACATATTTTTATATATCTATGAATTTTTTTAAGAAATTCAGTGTGGGCCGATGCCCCACCGTGGATCACCCATATACACAGACAAACCTTCATAAGAATACATATTTACAAACATTCGAAATCTATTTTTATTTCATCTCTCTCTACTTTTTCTCTCTAAAAGCGTTACGCCAAGGGTTTTTCCAAAGGGTTCATGGAGCTCCATGGAGGAGGCGATTCCAGGCACTGCGGAGGCGATTCCCGGCGCGGTGGTGCTGAACACTGGCATGACAGAAACGTCATCGAGCATGAAAGAGAAGCACGACGTGGCAGAGACACAACTCGACGTGATGGAGACGAGAACAGGCGAGCTAGAGAGGACTCACGGCAAGGCAGTGGCGACCACCGCCATGGTGAAGCCAAACCTAGACACGGGGAGGATGAAACCAGAAGCGACATAGACGTCCCCAAGTGTCGTGGAGATAATCTCCGACGCTGGGGAGATGCCACGGGACAAGCTGCACCGAAACGCGAAGAACCTCGACGGAGACACCCCACGCACCGCGAAGTCCAACGGGAGGATGACGATCAACGGGACAGACAGCACAAATACAAGACTTAGAGGGAGACTCCACAGGGTAGAACTCGCACTGTGCAACCGGAGAAACCTCCTCCCCCTCCCTACCCCTCCTATGTTGATGTGGAAAAGGGCCAAACCAGTGACTCCAACACCCAACCATCATCACCAGAAGCAAATAAGATAGAAGAAGGGTGGAAGGTGGCTGGTCGCAAGCGTGAAAGGCGTATGAGTGGCAGCCCACAAGTAGCAAGGAAGGAGATACCGCCACCATTGCGCCGCTCACCACCAACCCTCCGTACCCCGGCTGGCACTATCAATGTATGTGGCCAGTGCCTGAGGCAAGGACACCGAACGGAAGACTGTGGTCATGCTATGACCTCCCGCCGCTATGGGGGGTGGGTCATAAGGGACTGGAGTGCAAAGCTGACCGCCGGTTCATAGTGGAAGACGTGCTCCCCAGATTGTCAGCAGGAGCACAACCCTATAATCCACAGCAACGTAAGAAGACGAAGGAGAAGTCGAAGGCCAAACCCAAACCCAAGCACACAAGTGTGATACATCAGCCACCCCATACTCCAACAAGGCCGACGACGACTACAAACACTATGGTAGAGAATACCAATGAAGAAACCCCAGAAACCCTCCACATCTCCATGGCCAAAGACTCCGACATGCTGGAAGGGAGAGAGCGCATGAAGCGCTTCTCGATCATCACTGTGACGGAGAAACAGGGAGGAATGGTGCTCGAGTCGGATATCAAAGACATTCTCTCATGTTTGATCGATGAACAATGGACCTGGGAGGTCAAATCCCTCTGCAACGGCCGTTTCATCACCCCATTCCCTTCTGCAGAGCTCGCTCGACAAACGGAGGCGAAGGGCGCCTTAAAGCTGCTCTCTTTCACCTTCGCGTTCGAGCCCTGGACGCTGGATCTATGGAAAAAGGGTTGCGCCGAAGAAGCCATCTGATGGTTATAGTCAAGCAACTCCCCATGGACTATTGGACCAAAAACCTGGTGGCGCGACTCCTCAAACCCTCTGGAGACCTCGTCTATATGGGCCCGGCCGGGCCGGAGCCTATAGAGATGATCTTCGTTTCCTCCTCAGGTGTGAGAAGACCAAGAAGACTCTTGGCGAGCATTCCATCGCAATATAGGGACCACGGCGGTACAACTACACCACTGGAGATGGAGAAAGGACAACCCCTGCCATAGGGTGCTCCCGGCGCCTGGGGCAAAGTTACAAGGGTCTGGCCTTGTGACGGAGATGGAGACCCTTCGGCCGGCGGGGCCAAACATGGCAGCATGCACCCACCTGACAGCGAGCGAGACAAAGGCAAGGCCCCCATGGTGATGAACGAGGAAACTCCGGCGAGCAGGAGGGACGGACGACCAACAGGGATTATCTTTAGGGAACGACGAGCAAGCCCAGTCAGCTACCGGTCCTCCAGCAACGCAAGACCTACGGACCATCGTACATCAGGGGAAACAGGCAATCAGAACATTCCACAGCTGAGCGCCAGTGCTGAGGCGAAGAAGGCGGATAGGACCAAACAAACTGCGATGGGATTGAGTGGCTACCAGATGGACCGAAGCCACGAGGGTGATGGAGTATAGGCGAAGCAAGAGTATTTGGAACACTTGGCTGATTTAACGGACAACAGGGACCATTTCATGCAGGTGGCGTGGAGAAGCAAGGTTGACCCCATTAATGGCTCGGATTTGACCATCCTACTAGAGGAAAATGGTCAATTAAGGCATGTGCAACAAGGCACATTCTTAATTCACAAGACACAAGAAGATGGGTCAGCTGATGGTGGACAAAGGTGGGCCCCATACCCTCATACATGTCACATGTGGAGCGGCCACACAGTGGATCGCGTGGGTCAACCAAGGGCGGGCACAAAAGCCCATTTGGGCCCACCAAAAATCACCCACCACAACAAGCCCTAGAAAGCCCAAAGGAAATTCAGCAACCGAGTGTACACCCAAAGACGATCTTTGCCGAGCCTGAAATCTTTGAAGCACATCCTCCACTTGGAACAATCAACATTCCCTTGGTAGAGGATCAATTGTAGCAACACCAGATCCAATCAATCCTCCTGTAATGGCCCATGCACCTTATCAGGCTAATAACTCAATGGAAAATTCCAACTACATCATGGCCCATTATAACCCAAGTGATAAGAACATTAAAATCTTAGATCAAGGTATAATGATCGACCTAAGTCAAACCTCCCTTAAAAGAATTGGCAACACTTGGAACTTACTAACTGAAGAAGCATGGGAGACTATCAACAAAGGATACTTCCACAATATTATTCCCCCTCCCAACCTCCCCGAAACTCCAACTCCAAATATAGAAAGAGGAGTCTCGACTCACTCATCACCAACTAGACCTCAAGAAGAACAACCTTCAATGCCAAAACAGAGGGGAAGACCAAGGAAAATCAACCTGCCAGAATCTACCATGACCCTGGAAGTGCAAAGCCCACTAGACCCCGAGAAATACCAAAGGTAAACAAAAACAACCGAAAGGTAGACCTCCCCAACCTTACCACGGTCCCCTCATTTCTCTCCCAATGGCAGGCGAAGAAATTATCTCAAGGGCACTAAAGGCGAGGTCCACTTGAATCACCTAGAAGGTAATGCGAGCAAGTGACCAAGCATCTCGGGCTTACGAAGTGAAAAGAGTTGCTCGAGGGGACGGGAAGGCAAATAAGCCCCTTGCCCTCAGCAACACAAATCCGAGAACATAAGGTATCCTTATGAAAGTCATCACATGGAATGTCAGAGGACTTGGGATGCCAAAAAAATGTTTCCTAGTTAGGGACTTCATTACAACACAAAAGGCCGACGTGTTACGTCTACAAGAGACAAAACTTCAAGCCATAGACAACCGCATCCGGAACTTCAATAGGAAACCTCTACAAAGAAAGGTAGTACTGCTTGCAAATAACACACGCGGAGGATGTTGCATCGGATGGAACCCAAATGTTTTCAAATTGGTAACTTCATACACAGATACCTTCTCTGCAACAACCATTTTAGAAAGCGCGGCAAACAAGAGCCAATGGATGATCACCACCGTCTATGGCCCCTGTGAAGTTGACCGCAAAAGGTTGTTCTGGGATGAGCTAAGGTCAATCAGAACTCGATGGCAGGGACCATGATTGATCGGGGGAGACTTCAACTCAACTAGGGAGCAAGCTGACAGAAACTCGAGCCCCAGGGATACGCAAGACCAATAAAATTTCAACAACTTTATCGCCGACCTATAGCTATACGACCCACCACTGTTTGGAAGGAAATACACATGGACCAACGGAAGACAAGTGCCCACCATGATCCGATTAGACAGATTCTTATTATCCTCTAAATGGATACCGGCACACCCCGTATTTGGCAGACTGCACTACCTAGCATCCGTTTGAACCATATGCCCATCGCATTGGAATGCGGACGACACGAACCCAAGCAATACCCTTTTCGTTTTAATAGAAGCTGGGGTAATAGAGAAGGCTTCTGGGACATGGTGAGAGAATGGTGGATACAAAATGACTACGACGGTGCAGAGGCTTACAAGTGGGCAAAGAAACTCACCCTGATACGGGGACGAATCCGAAGATGGCACAAGGAGGATCAACACACACAGAGTTAGAAAAATGAGGAACTTCTACGAAGCATTAACAGTTTAGACACCAGATGCAAACAACAACAACTATCCACCGAAGAAGAAGAGCGACTCCGGGCCTACAGAACTGAATACGACAACCTGATCAAACTTGAGGAAGACCATTGGAGACAATGCTCCAGGATCACCTGGCTCAGGGAAAGGGATAGAAACTCAAGGTCTTTCATTCCATTGCCAACCAAAGAAGAAACAAAAATTGGATCCACCAACTCACGGAGGAAGGACGAACCCTGAGCAATCCATCGGATATCGCCAAAGCAGTGTCAGAACACTTCACCAGACTCTTTGGGAGCAGGAGACCAAACAGATATCATACAGACTGGACCCAAATATTTGCTGGTTCAACCCCAATGGAACTATCTAGTCTCGACAATCCATTCTCCGAACAGGAAATACGTGCAGCCATTCAGGAACTCAACCCGGAGAAAGCGCCCGGACTAGATGGATTCCCAATGAACTTCTACCAACAAGGGTGGAACTTCACAAAGGATGATATCTTGCAAACCTTCCATGATCTATATGAGGGTTCCGCTGACCTAGAACGACTGAATTGGGCACACATCCTCCTACTCCCGAAAAAGAATGAGTCTTCCTCAATAGCACACTTCTGCCCGATAAGCCTGATAAATTGCTCCATCAAGATCATAACGAAGGTCCTAGCTAACCGTCTACAATCCGTCATATTTGATCTGGTCAACGAAAACCAGATCGCTTTCATCAAGGGGAGATGCATCCAGGACAGCATTGTCGCCGCGGAAGAAATCATCTACAATATGAAAAGGAAAAGGGGAGCCTTGCCTTAAAGTCGACTTGAAAGCATTGATTTGGTAGGCAGGACTTCCTCCTCGAAATATTACATGCAAGGGAATTCGGGCCAAGATGGATTGGTTGGATCAGGAAGATCCTCCACTCATCAAAATCCAAATTCCTTATCAATGGCACACCAATGGGATTCGTCAGACATAAAAGGGTTTTGCGACAGGGAGATCCGCTTTCCTCTCTGCTTTTCATTCTCGCGATGGATGTCCTCACCACAATGGTAACACACGCAGTACGAGTGGACATCCTTGAGGGTTATAGGATGGGGACGCAGGGGAGTGAACAAATCCCGGCCCTGCTATATGCGGATGACCTCCTAATACTCAGCTCCGAAAAGAGAAGCGATTTCCGAACCCTGAAGCTCATCTTTTACTTATTCGAGGGCCTCTCAGGACTCAAAATCAACTATAACAAGAGCTCCCTCATACCTATCGGAATACCGGAAGTGGAAGCGAGGACCCTAGCAATCACTTTGGGGTGTCGCCTAAACTCGCTTCCAGCCCACTACCTCGGCATCCCACTAGCGAGAAACAGGCCTAGGAAGGAAGATTGGAATCAACTTATCCAAAGAGTCAGAAACAAGCTTGCCATATGGAAAGGATGACTACTATAACTAGGTGGACGCGTCACGCTTCTAAACTCAGTCCTAACGGCGATCCCAAACCACTGGATGACCATGTTTAAACTGCCACAATGGTTGTCCACAATGGCATCGAGGGGCATCGGAGGGATTTCCTATGGAGAGGAACCAACCCCGACTCAAAAGCTTACCGCCTAGTGAAATGGGAGACCTTAACAAGACCCAAGGACTTGGGAGGATGGGGAATATTAAACCTGAAGGCTTTCAACGGAGCACTTCTTGGCAAATGGTGGTGGCGTCTACTAAATGGACAATTCGGGATTTGCGGAAGGATCATCACACAAGCCTACTTCCGAAACCTACTGATTAACCCATTTAAGCCAACACCTAGCAGAGCATCCTTTTTTTGGGAAAGGAATCATCGACCAACGAGAACTTACCATGGCAAGGATAACAACCAAACCCGGATCAGGGGAATCAATTCGGGTATGGTTGGACAAGTGGCTCGATGGAAATAGCCAATGCAGTTTCTTCCCTGAATTCCAAACCCTTTGGCTAAAGGCGGACCACGATTGGGAGGCTGCGTCATTTCTGAGCAGGAGGAAAGTCACTTCTTAGACCGGGGCCCTTGTCACAAGTGGCAATGGAAATGATGCAAGGGCTACAAGATCACCTTATACAGGGGACATCCCAACAGGTAGACGTAAGGAAATGGCAACTTACCCCAAACTAGGAATTCACGGTAAAGTCCCTCTACCTATTCAGAATGGATAGTGGTATGAGGAGTCCGATACAGGCATCTTTCTGGAAACAAGCCTTCCCCACGAAGGTCAAGTTTTTCACATGGTTGGCAATGGAAGATAAGCTTCCTACGCTACAAAACCTAGTAAAGCGAAACTGGCCAGGGGAAAGGACGACTTGTTACCTGTGTGAGGCTCAAGAAGAAAGCACCGAGCACCTATTCACCTGTTGTCTATACACAACTGAGTTGTGGTCTCACTACATCCAGCTCCTTGGCCTAGTTCCCCCCCCCCCCCCCCCACACCCCACCCCTTAATACGATTAAAGACCTATGGGGGGAATCATCAATTGGCAAGGATTTGGAAAGGGAGCTTCGCAAGGGATGGAATCTTCTTGTCCTATCCGGCACTTGGAACCTATGGTTGGAAAGGAACAGACGGTGTTTCGAAGACAAATGACACGTTTGTAAACAACTCACTCGTCAAGTGGACTTCCTTCTCCTCTCATGGATTGATGGGGCCCACCCCACCAAGCAGGCACAGCTACAATCCCTGAGCACTCTCATCAGACAACAGCCTCACCCTTACTAGAGAAGAGCGAGTCCAGAGACCCCCAGATGCGGATTTCGAGGATGACGACATGCCCGGAATAGCGGAGACCTCAGAAGAACTACTTGCAAACCTTGCAACACCAGCGGAGCCCCGGTAAACACCGGGCCCACCATGAAACCTATGTAAACCGGATCCCATTCTCATATGTATCTCCTAATTATTAATCAATAAAGGAATGTGGTTCATCCAATTTTTCAAAAAATAAAAATCTATTTTTTAATTAACAAATATGTTCAATGTTTTTTATTTAGCAAATCTATTGTCAGTTCCAAACCTAGCCCTTATTTTTATTTCCCTGTTGGTATAATGAATGTTGTAATCAAGGTGATGTATTCAAGCCACTAGGTTTCCTGTTGGTAAATTAATTACCTTTCTTAATTATCTAATTTATCTTAACTTTTCAAGTTTTTTTTTATTAAACTCTTCATTTTTTATATTAGTTATAATTTAAATCTCCAACTGTCAATTGTTGAGTTTATGTTTGAAATCCAAAATATAATATTTGTTGAAATTATATATATATACAAGTAAACATAAACAAGCGCCGGTTGAACGAAACTAAAAATTTAAGTAATATAAAAATAATCTTTAACTCGGCCTTTATATCAACTTGTCGATGACATTGATCATCACATGATCTGCGGGCACCGTTCGGCAAATCGTACAAGTTGGCATGAGCACCTTGATAAACCATGCATCAATGCAACTTACATGAAAGACATGACGACAATGTGGCAAGATGCGGACGTCGTCACCCTTGACAAATTGATCCTTACAAATGGCACAAACATCCTTCACCAAATCGGAGGTGTACTTAATTAGCCTCCTTTTCATGTACCATAGCCGCAAATATGTAATGCATAACCCTATGCATTGGTAGAGGCCGAAAAGAACTTAACATACTTCAACTAGGAGTACCAGTGCCAGAAAGAGGCTTAAGGAAACAGTAACTACTTTTGATGAATTTGAAACTATATAAAATCTTCCCATTGCGTGTGTTGTGTGCTTGTGTGTGTTTTAGAGGAAAGTGCGGAGAGAGTTGTTATATATTTATAGATCGGAGAAAGTGAGAATAATTGTTAGAGATATTAAAGATATTAAAAGATAGTTTCTTTATTTAGATAATTTGTATAGTTAAGAATTTTTTAATTTCCTAGATTAAAGTTAGTTTTCAATTTTAAATTATTGTTTTCCGATTCTGTTTGTAACATATTTATACTCTTCTTCAAAGGCTAAACAATAAATTCCTCAATTCTAAAATCTTATATGTTAACTAGATTTTTGGTAAGATCCCACGAACCACGTAAACACTTGAATTTATAAGGGTTTTTGGGGAAAAGATCCAAGAAGATGAGAAAGAAAGAATCAAGAAGACAAGACACGGGGCTTTAGCATTGGAAAACCCCTTGAATCGGGAAAAACCACGGGTCTCCAAGCTTTGGAGAGAGAATTCCACTATTGGCGATTCTTTTACAAGGAGAGAGAGAGGGAGGGTGTGGGTACAAGAGGTTCAAATCCGTTTTACAAGTGTGAGGTCTTGGCTATTTATAGGCCTTGGCCACAACTTCTTCGGTTTTCGGTTAGAAGCTTGTTGCTTCTTCTAGAAGGGTTCATGGCTTCTGGGAAGAGGAGAGAGGAGTCTTGTTAGGAAGTCAATTGGCTGAGGCTCTTGGGACTTCTCTTTGGATAATTTGCTTTGGAGACCATTTGGAAGGCATTGGAGAGAGGCTGTTTGGAAGCTTCTCTTCGTTTGGGATCAGCTCGGGAGACCCTTCGGATTGCTCTTCGGGAGACTCTTCGGAGTGCTCTTCGGGGGGCTCTTCGGAGGGCTCTTCGGATTGCTCTTCGGAAGGCACTTCGGAATTCTGTTCAGGAGGCTCCTCTTCTTCTGGGAGGCTCCTCGGATTCCGAGTAGAAAATAGTTTATGATCCTTCCATGTGGTTGTCTGGATGGATGTCACATATTTTCCCACTTTTACCCTTATCATCAGTCCCTCCCCAAGTATGCTTGCGATGAGTCAGAGTGATGAGCGAATAATCTTCGATCATCAGTTGACTCAGAAAGCTAAGCAAATGATCAGTTGGATGAGTTGTTCGGCCAAGGCGTAGAGCCATTTCCAGAGGAGGGGGGGTTGTAGTCTCGCGATCAACACGCAGAGACATAATTCCTAGGAGGAAAAATTTTGAGGAGGAAAGTTCCGAGGAGGGAAATTCCGAGGAGGAATGTTGGTGTCTCGCGATCAAAGCGCAGAGACAAAATTCCGAGGAGGGAAAATTCCGAGGAGGAATGTTGGTGTCTCGCGATCAAAGCGTAGAGACATAATTCCTAGGAGGGAAAATTCCGAGGAAGGAAATCCCGAGGAGGAATGTTGGTGTCTCGCGATCATAGCGCAGAGACATAATTCCGAGAAGGGAAAATTCCGAGGAGGAAAATTCCGAGGAGGAATGTTGGTGTCTCACGATCAAAGAGCAGAGACACAATTCCTAGGAGGGAAAATTCTGAGGAGGGAAATCCCGAGGAGGAATGTTGGTGTCTTGTGATCAAAGCGCAGAGACAAAATTCCGAGGAGGGAAAATTCCGAGGAGGAATGTTGGTGTTTCGCGATCACAGCGTAGAGACATAATTCCGAGGAGGGAAAATTCCGAGGAGGAATGTTGGTGTCTCGCGATCAAAGCGCAGAGACACAATTCCTAGGAGGGAAAATTCGGAGGAGGGAAATCCCGAGGAGGAATGTTGGTGTCTCGCGATCACAGCGCAGAGACATAATTCCGAGGAGGGAAAATTCCGAGGAGGAAAATTCCGAGGAGGAATGTTGGTGTCTCGCGATCAAAGCGCAGAGACACAATTCCTAGGAGGGAATCCTAGGAGGGAAAATTCTGAGGAGGGAAATCCCGAGGAGGAATGTTGGTGTCTTGCGATCAAAGCGCAGAGACAAAATTCCGAGGAGGAATGTTGGTGTCTCGCGATCAAAGCGCAGAGACATAATTCCGAGGAGGGATAATTCCGAGGAGGAATGTTGGTGTCTCGCGATCAAAGCGCAGAGACATAATTTCTAGGAGGGAAAATTCCGAGGAGGGAAATCCCGAGGAGGAATGTTGGTGTCTCGCGATCACAGCCTTGAGAGACATAATTCCGAGGAGGAAAATTCCGAGGAGGAATGTTGGTGTCTCGCGATCAAAGCGCAGAGACACAATTCCTAGGAGGGAAAATTCCGAGGAGGAATGTTGGTGTCTCGCGATCACAGCGCAGAGACATAATTCCGACGAGGGAAAATTCCAAGGAGGAAAATTCCGAGGAGGAATGTTGGTGTCTCGTGATCAAAGCGTAGAGACATAATTCCTAGGAGGGAAAATTCCGAGGAAGGAAATCCCGAGGAGGAATGTTGGTGTCTCGCGATCACAGCGCAGAGACATAATTCCGAGGAGGGAAAATTCCGAGGAGGAATGTTGGTGTCTCGCGATCAAAGCGCAGAGACACAATTCCTAGGAGGGAAAATTCTGAGGAGGGAAATCCCGAGGAGGAATGTTGGTGTCTCGCGATCAAAGCGCAGAGACATAATTCCTAGGAGGAAAATTCCGAGGAGGGAAAATTTCGAGGAGGGAAATTGGTGTCTCGTGATCAAAGCACAGAGACAAAATTCCGAGGAGGAAAATTCCAAGGAGGAATGTTGGTGTCTCGCGATCAAAACGCAGAGACATAATTCCTAGGAGGAAAATTCCGAGGAGGGAAAATTCCGAGGATGGAAATTGGTGTCTCGTGATCAAAGCGCAGAGACATAATTCCTAGGAGGAAAATTCCGAGGAGGGAAAATTCCGAGGATGGAAATTGGTGTCTCGTGATCAAAGCGCAGAGACATAATTCCTAGGAGGAAAATTCCGAGGAGGGAAAATTCCGAGGAGGGAAAATACGAGGAGGAATGTTGGTGTCTCGCGATCAAAGCGCGGAGACATAATTCTGATGAGCCCTTTATTGGAGCTCTTCTCTAGAGAGAGAAGGCCATGAATCATGGAAAAGAAGAGCTTCATAGAGAAAAGAAGAACCTCATGCCCTTGGTTATGCTTGGAGTTGCCCCAGTTGGAGCAGGCGTCACTTCAACAGGGGCGGGATGAGCGGTTCTTGTCTGCTCCTGTGGTAAAATCCCAAGAACCACGTAAACACTTGAATTTATAAGGGTTTTTTGGGGAAAAGATCCAAGAAGATCGAGAAAGAAAGAATCAAGAAGACAAGACACCAGGGCTTTAACGTGGAAAACCCCTTGAATCGGGGAAAAACCACGGGTCTCCAAGCTTTGGAGAGAGAATTCCACTATTGAGCGATTCTTTTACAAGGAGAGAGAGGGAGGGTGTGGGTACAAGAGGTTCAAATCCGTTTTACAAGTGTGAGGTCTTGGCTATTTATAGGCCTTGGCCATAACTTCTTCGGTTTTTCAGTTTGGCTTGTTGCTTCTTCTAGAAGGGTTCATGGCTTCTCGGGAAGAGGAGAGAGGAGTCTTGTTCGGAAGTCAATTCGGCAGGCTCTTGGGAATTTTCTTTGGATAATTTGCTTTGGAGACCATTTGGAAGGCTGTTCGGAAGGCTGTTTGGAAGCTTCTCTTCGTTTGGGATCAACTCGGAAGACCCTTCGGATTGCTCTTCGGGAGACTCTTCTGAGTGCTCTTCGGGGGGCTCTTCAGAGGGCTCTTCGGATTGCTCTTCGGAAGGCACTTCGAAATTCTGTTCAAGAGGCTCCTCTTCTTCTGGGAGGCTCCTCGGATTCCGAGTAGAAAATAGTTTATGATCCTTCCATGTGGTTGTCTAGATGGATGCCACGTATTTTCCCACTTTTACCCTTATCATTATATAATCCATCTATGAATCTAATTAGGACTTATATAGTGTTTGGTTGGGGGTTATCCCATTTGGAGATAAGAACAAGTTTTGAAAAAGTTTCAATTTTTTTGGAGGAAATGTTTAAACCAAATGTATTAATGATAAGATAGTGATGTGTTTTCTATATATTGGTGAATTATATTTTTAAATCTTAATTAAAGATTTTGACGTAAAAAAAAATTATGGGAAATTGTGTTAGGGATAACCCCCAACCAAATTAGAGTTTAAGTTGGAGTTGGAGGGGTGTTTGGGTGAGAGATAGGATGGTTGTCAGTATTGGATATGAGAATAAACTTGTCTTTTCTTTTTTAGGTAGGAGTAGGACTTAGTTTGGTTGCAAGTCTGCAGTTTTATATATGCATAATACAGCTCTTTGATCAGGACATTTTAAATATAATAGTTACATCATATTAGATTTTATTAAAAGAATTAGTACTTAAAATTATTTAATTAAATTAAAATTATAAATACAACTTTATAAAGTGCATCATGAAGATTAGATTAATTAATTAAAGTTTGCCATTTTTCTTCTACATTTTTTAATTTTTTATATCAAGATATTGAATCAAATTTAAAGTTATAGAATTTTTTTTTCAACTAATCCCTTTTTTTAAGATATGAAATAATTTTCACAAAACTATATTAAACTTGAAAAACTATAAAATTTGTAAATAAATTTTCTAATTTTTAAGACTTTTTAATAAGGTAGCTAAAGATAATTCTAAAAGGAACTTTTATAAAATTTGAACACTCCTTTGTTTCGAAGTAATTGGTTCATAGAATACGTTATTCACATATATGACTCATATTTTAAAATTAAAAAAATCTATCAACTATGATTCAATAAAACTCTACCTTGTGATATGTTATGCAAATTAAATAAATAAAACTTTCTTTCCTCTTTCCTTTATGTATTTTTCTGTCCCTACATTAAAACTATGTTTCAAATGAAACAACTAATAAAATGGCGAGAAAGAAGAGAATAAAGGAGTTTTATTGAGAAATGAAGAGTTGTAATAGATTCAAAACAACTCTTTTTCATCATTGTGTATTATAGACTATAATATGCTTCATGTAGAATTACAAAATTAATAAATTGATTTATTAAACTACAAAGGGAGAACACAAATCAATAAAAAAAAGTATAACCCAACATTTTTATGGCTCGGAACACATTAGAGGTGAAGAAAATTCCCAAGTTTACCTCAGAAGTTGAAATGAAACTCTCGGTATTCTTCCCGATCCCAATTAACGAAAGGGCAAAGGCAACTGGTATTTATGCTCCAATCCCAGTTGCCCGATTTTTCCCAATTATGTTGGCAAGCCTTTCATATATAAGAAAAAGTTTATTTCTCCATCCTTCTGCACTTCTTTTGTTCTCTCTCTCTCTCTCTCTCTTTCTCTCTCTCTCTCTCTCTCTCTCTATATATATATATATATATATATATATATATATATATATGGAATCAAAAATTATTCAATGAAATAGGAGACCAGACAAATATCATAGCCGGACATATGCATTCTATGCTTCATCACTATCAACCTCCACACATTTTTTTTTTGAGTAATTACATCCATAACTAACACAGCAACAAATTGTTTTCAATCCATTTCATCTACAATTAACAAAAACATAGCAAGTTATTTTCGATCCATAACTAAAACACAATACAAGGAAATGGAAATGCATCACATTAATAACAATTCAACATATTAAAAAAAATACATTAACGAGACCATTTCGTGCAATCCAAGGATTGTATTCAGCCGTGACTTCTACTCAAGAATAATGGTTCTCTACTATACCTTCTTGAACTAGTATTAAATTCATTAAAATGGTTTTTTGGGCAGACCAACTTTATGGCGAAAGGTACAAAAATCCCCTCGTAGTTTGACCAAAATCTCACATAAGCCTTTACGGTGATCACTGGCTCAAAAACACTCGAAAAGGGTGCAAATTAATAGGCCCTCATGAGTAACACCGTTAACTTGCCATCCATTGCTAACGGTCTATTTTACGCATTTTTGAGCACACTGGGATCGAAAATCTTCGGCATCGATTAATACGTGAAGAGGCGTCGAGTGATATATCGAATCACAAATGTCATATTTTTTTAGTTTTGTGGGTTCTTCCATTCCTAATAGAGGTAAACCTCTATTATTAATTACCCCGAATAAGATTGCGGGAACCTCCGATTAAGGACATAAGTACAAGTAGAGGCAATGAAAAATAATTCATTTATTGCAAAACATGACAGTTTATTACATATAAATATCATGGTGGATATATGTATATTTTATTTATTTATTTATTTATTTATTTCTTTACAACGCTGCCTTGCATGCCTCGCCGCCGCCTTCGGGCTTGCGCTGCTATATCGTTGCCTCTGTCACCGTCATATTTGCGCTATTTTGAGATTTGTATTTTAGCCACCTTAATATGCATGCTCCATCGCCACTTTGAGATATGCATTTTGCTTTTAGACTTGTCTTTGACCATCTCGAAATGAGTATTTAAATCATTTCTTTCCAAATGTGTGTAAACTTTGAAATTCATGCTTATCCGTCGCCTCAAAGTGAGTACTGTTTTGAGATTCATATTTTATTGCACGCTTCAGGATGTGTGCTCCGTCATTGTCGCATCGGAATGCGTGCATTTAAATTCCTCCTTTTTTATTTGCAATTTAACTCACCAACTTTCTCCTTTCAAAATGGGCCCATTTCTCCTTCATATTATATATATATATATATATTAAGCTTTTCCTGTTAAATGGGCCGTTTCTCCCTTCTATTTAATTTTAATGACACTATAATATTTATTAGGTATGGGCCCACCATGAATATAGAATGGAATGTGTGGGCTTTATCATCATTATGCTTTTTCAAACAAGAATCTTTGTAATATCAAAGGAAGCCACATCACTTCTTTGTCTTGTCCCTTGAATGATAGTTGATTATTGCCCCAAAGAAATGTCAGCTACTCCTCATGCCATAATCGTTGCACTTCAAAAGCAAAGCTCACTCATGAAACCATGGTTTCAACTAGGTGATCCCGTGCATAACTTCCTCTCATTTTTCTTTTTCATTTCTGTATCAGCGAGCACATTGTGAATGCTATCAACATGGCCATTTAATAGAATGTTTTATAAGGCTTTACAGCAGCTTGCGTCTATAGCACATGAACAACATTATCTATTCCATCCATCACTCATGAATATCAATAATCATATGGACTCAATATCCCTATTCAATTTATTCAACCGGTAAATAAGAATCTTTCGAAGCATTACATCAAACAAAGTCATAAGCATGCTTCGAGTACAGCTTCAATGTTTGCCTTCACTGTAGTTTTCTTCAATGAGAACTCTTGAAGCTTCAACATTTGCAAACACAGTGACAGAACCTATCAACAACTCTTGAATTATTGATCTAATTCTGCTAACATTCTAGCACCTGAAGACTCTTTGATAAGAGAGATAATGCTTGTTTCAAAGAACTTGAGATATCAATGACATCATGGACATCTATATACACATTAAGCTTCTTTGGCACTCATCCTTCCTCCATCTGGAAAAGCATTCAAACTAGCAACTTTGAATGTTGTTGTCCTCGTTTTGAACCTCCTTGAAGCTAAGAAATTTGCCAGACATAGTTAAGAAATCCTGAGTTATTCTTTGATGATAAGCTCCCCTCTCCACCTCATCATTTCGTGTACCTAAAGCAACAACTTCATAACAGTTCTGCAGCCACATTCTTCCTCTTTATGCATTTCAATGCTTCAAAATAAACATGAGCTTCAAGCCTTGCCATTTCCAAATTCTTTCAAATATTTCATTGAACAACTTGTACGCATGTGGTGTATTATAGAAACTTTGCAATGGCTTTCAAGAATAGATTCCAGCAAGTGAACTCTCAATGCAGCACTGACACTTTGCCCATCAAACATCGCTTCATCAACCAAGCATTTGACACTAATTTGGAGTGCTTTATCAACAATCATAAATGACGATATTAATTCTATCACAATCATTATCACAACATCTTTTCATCTTCATTCCCCCCTTTTTTTTTGCAGCAAAATCGGACCTGAGCATCATTCAATACATGTAATTCCACAATCTTCCCCAGATTTTATATGTTTAAGAGCTTCCCTATAGTCTTGCTTGTGCATGTATATTTCTACATCACTTAGCCACTCTTGGATGCTTAAAATCGTCCAAGTGCTTGGCGTGGTTTCAAGCATTTCTCTTGACAAACATCTTGCTCGATCAATCAAACCATGCTTGGCAAGAACACACACCATGGTAGCATGCTATAGCGAAAGAAGGGTTACAAATTTGAACCAATCTAGTTTCAATCCTAAATCTTTCATCACCTTGAACAAGCCAAAGACCTTGCTGAAATTGCCCAACTAATCACTAAATCCCGACACCATATTTCTTTGCGGAATTTCCTCAAACACCTTGTATCCCAACTTAATTGAATCACACAAGCAAAGACCTGCGTTTCAAGGCCGAGTCTAAAGATAAGGGACTGCAGGAGCGCAAAGTGGATGAGCTCAAAGACGCAGGCTTTCCTTGATTTCATGGCCATCAAGCATAAGGTGGAAATTCCTAGGGCTGTAATGACCAATCATACTCATGGTTGCCACTAGGGGAAGAATATTTACCATTAGAACCAGCAACATTCTTCATTAATTTTCATTAATTTGCTATCTTCACACTGTCATCTATTGCATCCTTCTCAAAAGCATTCTTCTTCTCGGAGATGTCTTGCTCAGTTTATTCTTTAAAGGAGTAGAGCTATTTGCCACAATAAACAGGGCATGAAATTCTGATTTTCATTTCATTATGCATAAGGAGCAGAAGTTCTCTTTCTGAAAGCCCATTCCTGCTCTTCTAGCACATAAAGCAAACCCCACAAAAGAGTATTGTAGGTCTCAGATTTGTGTCCGAAGTCGGAGCAGAAGGCGGCCTCATGAAGAATCGGTGAGCGGGCTTGTGTGCGTGCCTGGACCGATTAAGAATGCACACCACAAGGGATTTCTTGACATGGACGCTAGGTTCATCGAGAGCAGCCTGTATGTTGCTGTTGGAGGCGAAGACTCCATTGACGATCTTGCAATCAGATCATAAAATCCCAATTGAATCCAAGAGATTCGATCATCGCAGGAGGACATGAGATGGAGGGAGAGGCCCAAGGCAAAGCCGCCCTTTGAACCCCTTCCATCACCATCACCATCTTTGATACGACTCCCGGTAACCCGGCGTTGTATCGATAACACCACTTCGAGGCGGGTGAGACTCCAGAACAGGTGGTAGATTGAAGAAGGATGAGGATTTCTATTCCCAAAAGGAAAGAAGAAGATGAACAGTAGCTTAGCAAATACATTCAATGCCTTCCCAAGCAGTCGCTAACCCAGTTGATATACTAAGTCAAAATGTCAACCCACCCCATACTTGACCCATGCCGTAATAAAAAGCAAACATAATTAGCTATTTAATAATCTCAAAATAATCCCGCCAATGTCCGGCTTCGACTCCAACCGCACATCCACGCCCGATCCGCCCCTCTACTTCCTCGCCACGTGTCAAACTGCATTACTCCTTAAACCGGATTGGTTCTTTGTGGATCACGTTGAGTTCTACGGTTGTGAGTCAACCTTCTCTTTGGTTCCTTTGGTAGTCAATGCTGTCATCTCCGACCCTTCCCCAAAATTTCTCAAATTCCGCCCATGAGATCAACGCGAGATCATATCAATTTCCCCACTCGAAAACCGCCTTGTCCTCGAGGTGGTATTGAGGAAAAGCTTCTGAGAATTTCTTGAAGGGTCCCTGTGTAGCGTCCTCCGTGGGCTCCCTTGCCATTGAACCCGATTACTGCTTGGTGAAGGATGACCATTTTTGAGTATCCTGTCTGCGGGCGCAAATCGCTGAGAATTAGATGTTGTCGCCTCAATGGACGGCGACAATTCACCAACTTGAGCTACTGGCCAGGTCCTTTGTAAGGTTTGATGGGAGATGTGAAAAACGGGATGGATCCGGCTCTCCGGCGGCAAGTCTAAACGGTAAGCCACTGCGCCCACCCGTTCTACAATCTGAAACGGACCATAGAAACGTAATCCGAGCTTTTGAGAGTGACGACGCCCCACCGTAACCTGCCTGTATGGCTACAAGCGTACCAACACTTGGTCACCCATAGACAACTCGAGCTCCCTCCGGTGAACATTGGCCTTCTGCTCCATTCGGTGTTGAGCTTGCCTCAAATTCTCCTTTAGTTCTCTCATCAATTCATCTCGTTCCCGAAGGAGTTCCTCCAGAGCTGGAAGATGGGTGGCACTCGGATCATGCAGCGGTAGAGATGGCGGAGCACGACCATATAGAGCTTGATAAGGGCTCATCTTAATGCTGCTGTGGAAACTTGTATTGTAACACAATTCGGCCCATCCCAATAGACGCATTCCACCCGCCGGGTCAGGGTGAAGCTGCCCAGCGCGCCAAGGTATTGCTCTAAACCCTCGGTTTCACCACCTCCGCCCCGCCGCCGGTCTGGGATGAGTAAGCGATCTTGTGATGGAGAGTAGTTCCACTGAGTTCAAACATTCTTTTCGAAAAATTACTAACAAAGATCGGGTCGCGATCAGATACAATAATCTTAGGGAACCCATGCAATTTCACTATAGTTTCCACAAACACTTCCAAGAAATGGATATGGTATCGTGAATTGGCCTTTGACGCATTGGCACAAAATGAGCGTACTTGGTGAGTCCGGCCGACCACTACCAAGATGCGTGGTGAACCCTCGAGAAGAAGGCGTGCCTGTTATGAAGTCCATGGAGACCTCTTCCCACACAGCTGCAGGTATGCTCAGTGGTTGAAGGAGTCCAGCGGGTGCTTGAGTTTGTGACTTGGTCTGCTGACAAATGAGACAAGAGGCTATGAATTCCTCCACCTCTTTTCTCATGTTGGTCCAGAAGAACCTTGAAGATAACCGGACCAAGGTCCTTTTGATGCAGTGACATCGCTAGTAGGGGTTGCATGGAATTCCTTCAGTGATTAATGGTTTCAACTTAGAATGAACACCTATGTAGTATCTCTTTTGGTAGAATAATATGCCATCTTACCTTTGTAAAGTCGATGATTGGGGTTCGATGGCATGCTTCTCATGCTTTTCCTTCAAATCTTCGAGTATAGCATTCTCCTGTCTGATTGTGTGTAATACCTCAGATATAGGTTGACTTGCTAAGTCTAAAGATGCCTCAATGGTTTTGCTGCACTCATTCCCCTTGGCTTCAAATTTTTCGTGACAAAGCGTCAGCAGCACTGTTAATCTTGCCTGGCTTGTACTCAATTCTAAAATAAAACCCCAATAGTTTGCGGAGGTAAGCTTGCTGATCCGGTGTTTGAATGACTTGTTGCAGCAGTTGTCTGATACTTTGATGATCTGTTCTTATTACAAAGAAGCGGCCAAGCAAGTACTGGCGCCATCGTTGAACAGCCTCCACAATGGCATATAATTCCTTCAAATAGGTTGAGGAAGTTTGCATTTTGGAGCACAACTTTTTGCTGAAATACGATATGGGATGCCCTTCCCGCATGAAACTGACTCCAATACCTCCATTGGATACATCTGTTTCGACAACGAACTCCTTGTTGAAATCTGGCAAGTGTAACACAGGGGCTTCCACCATTGCCTTCTTCAAGGCTTCAAATGCTTCAGTCGCTCTTGTCTCCCACTTGAAGCCATCCTTGCGCAGTAGATCAGTCAATGGAGCAGCTATCATGGAGTACCCTTGTATGAACCTCTTGTAATATCCAGTGAGACCAAGAAACCCGCGAAGTTGCTTTGGAGTTGTAGGGAGAGGCCAAGTGACCATAGCTTCAACCTTGTTAGGATCCGCACACACCCCTTTTGAAGTAACAACATGCCCCAAATAATCTATGGTCTCTTTACAGAAAGAACATTTGCTCATTTTGATGAAGAAGCAGTGAGTCTTGAGACAGACTAACACTTGTTCCAAATGTTATAAATGTCTTTGAAAATGTTGAACTATATATGAGGATATCATCAAAGAAAACAATTGCAAACCTTCAAGATAAGGCCTTAGAATCTTTGTTCATGGTTGCTTGGAATGTTGATGGAGCGTTTGATAGACCAAATGGCATGAATAGCCACTCGAAATGACCATCATGCGTTGAATCTTTGTCTTGCATATATCTCGATCATGCGTTCTTATCACAGTGGTACCATCTCGAGTCCAACTTCTTTGAAGCACATAGCCCCCCAAAATTTTCATCCAAGTAGCTCATCAATGGTAGGAATTGGAATTTGTCTTTGATTGTGACTACATTCAAGGCCCTCAGTAATCCATACAAAATCGAGTATGTGCCATCTTTCTTCTTTACCAAAAGAACGAGGAGAGGAGAATGGACTCTCAGTTGGGTCTGATCACCCCTAGTTGAGCATTTCTTCTACCAATTTCTCAATCTCGAGTCTTTTGGTAGTGGGGGTATGCAGCAAGGTCGACATTCTGCGTGGATTGGTATTAGATTGCAAATGTATTTTATGATCTATCACCCGGCGTGAGGAGGAAGCTCTGTGGGTGGAGAGAATAATTCCATGTACTCTCAAGGAGTTGTTTACCTCAAAGCGAGGGGAGACCTTCGTGAAATTCAAGTTCTATTGTTTCACTTTCAGGTGCCTTGATGTCTTGCAACTAATGCATTTCATACAGGTTCAAGAATTGATCTTGGTCCACCAGGGCTTGAAATTGATTATAACTGATGGGCCTAGTAGGTAATGTGTTGTCTCCCTTGAGTATTATTAACTCTTCCTTCCATTCGAACTCCATAGTAGTAGCAACGTAATCATGTGTAACTCTTCCAAGGTCCATCATCCATTGCACACCCAACGAATCAGTGATCTGTGCATTGCAAATTGATGCCCTTGCCGACTCTATTGACACTTTGTGGGCCGGTGAGTAAGAGCACTTAAGGTAGTCTCCACTCCCTATATTGCACCTTGAAGGGCTTTAGAGATTTCACTAGCAATTTTAACCTTTCAGGATATATAAATTTGGTTTGATAAAATTATGTATGTCTTGCCATTGTCTATTAACTTGCTGGTAGGTCTTGTCGATATCTTGCCCTTGAAAAGGGGTGACACAGGATTTCCCTTGGCCATCAAAAGGAATTCAGCATTGAGATGTCCCCATGACTTCCTCTTCATGTCGGGGATCACGGTTGATCTTCCCTTCTTTAATTCCCTCCGGGATCTTCATCATCATCATTGCTCAACAGCAATAGGTATTGGCTTCTGCACCTATGCCCAGCATGCCACTTCTGATCACATTTGAAACACAATCCTTTTGCTCTCCTCTCTGCTTGATCAGCTTATGATAAGTATCTAATGGGTAAGTGTGGTGGTGAGGTCAAAGGTGTTTGTACCCCAGCTTTTGGAGTTTGAACTGGAGTGGATGGGTAGGCCTTGAGGGGTGTTCCGGTGGAGACAGGTACCAATGGTCCCGATGCTCCCTTAGAGATGTTGGTTGCTGTGGATGGTGATGAGAATCGCACACCTCCCCTTCCCCATGCTCTCTGATCACTGGCTGCATCTTCGTGTCTGGCTTCATAAGCTCTAGCGAGTTGAAAGGCTTCCATTAGTGTTGCTGGTTTGGACATCATCATCTCGCGACGGAGATGCGGTTTGAGCCCTGTGTTGAAAAAGGATATTAACAGAGGTTCCGATATACCCGTCACCTTGTTCATCAAGTCTTCAAAGGAGGTCTGGAAATCAGCTACAGTGGTCGTTTGGGTTAGCTTGGACAGGGCCCCTTGAGGATCTTCAAATTGAGAAGAACCAAAACAACTCTTCAAGCTGGTTAGAAACTTCCACTGTGTCAGCCAATGATTGTTGCCCTTCATCCATTGGTACCACAACGATGCTCGCCCTTCTAGATGGAACGACAAAATTCGGAGACGAAGTATATCAGGGGTCTCGTGGTAGTTGAAGAACTCTTCAATCCGAAAAGCCCAGCTATTTGCGTCTTCACCCTCAAACTTGGGTATTTCCATCTTCATGGGACGAACTAAATGTGTGAGATCTCCACTGGAAGGGTTTGAAGGAGTAGCCCTGTGTGGAAACGTAGTTCTCCCTGATCTGGTAGTTGGTGTTGGACCCGCAACTTGCAGGCGAAGTTCTTCTAAGCGTGCCTCCATTGTTGCCATGTTCTTTTGCATAGATTGATGGTTAAAGGCCGCTTGGTCCTCGATCTTGGACTGCATTTGATTTTGGAGTTGGGTGTTCATCTCCTTCATGGCTTCTAATAGCTCAGAGTTCGTCATTGGCAAAGGTGAGAAGCTCTCAATGAAAGCACCTTGATACGACTCCGGTAACCAGCGTTGTATCGATAACACCACTTCGAGTGGGTGAGACTCTCCAAAAGCGAGGTGGTAGATTGAAGAAGGATGAGGATTTCTATTCCCAAAAGGAAAGAATAAGATGAATAGTAGCTTAGCAAATACATTCAATGCCTTCCCAGCAAATACTAACCCATTGATATACTAAGTCAAAATGTCAACCCACCCCATCTTGACCCATCTTTGTAATAAAAAAGCAACATAATTAGCTATTTAATAATCTCAAAATAATCCCGCCAATGTCTGGCTTCGACCCAACCGCACATCCACGCCGATCCGCCCCTCCGTCCTCGCCACGTGTCAAACTTCATACTCCTTAAACCGGATTAGTTGCTGACGGATACGTTGAGTTCTACGGTTGTGAGTCAACCTTCTCTTTGGTTCCTTTAACTGGTCAATGCTCTGTCCTGACCCTTCCCCAGCCTTCAGCTCCGCCGCGAGATCAACGGGCGAGATCGTATCAATCTTCGTCACTAGGGACACTCGTTGGGGACTGGCGGCTTGACAATGATAGGCCAAAATTTGATGGCTGGGCAGTGATCGACCGGAGCTTTCAGTGGCTCAAAGGCAAGAAGCGGGATTGTCCGAGGCCTTGAGAACAAATGGGAAGATATTGTTGGGATTCATGGCAACCTGGTTCTTGGCGACATCGCCACAATGAACTTTCGGCCAGATGAAGGCAACACAGAGAGTGTAAGCGCAGCCACCCTACTCATTGGCTTTATCTCCATGTAGTCATGAAGCCACACGCCGCGCTAAGATTTCAGGGAGGCAACGAGCATGGCTGAAACCGGGTCATCTTCGGCAAAGACGAAGAGGCGTGTGGCGAGATCTTTGTCCTCCATCACTATCACCGTCTTCATCACCTTCGGGCGGCGGTAGAAGGAGGTTTAGGAGTGCAGAAAACTTTGGCTTTTGATTTCTTCTTCGGCAATGGCAGCAGGGAAGCCAACCGTGCAGAGTTGTAAGGGCTTCGGGTTTGATTTCTTCTCCTGCGACGGTGGGCATGGGAGCTGTCGATGTAGAGGTGTAGAAGGCTTCGGCTTTGATTTCTTCTACGGCAACAACGAACAGAGAAGCCGACGAGATCACTGTTGGGGAGGCCTTTGCAGACTGAGAGGATCGAACAACAGCGACGAAGGAGAGCAGTAGCCTGGCGGCGTGGAAGCAGGCTTCTCCGATGGCTTAGGCGGCGATGAAATGGCGACTTGGGCGAGTGCGTAGAGAAGAAGAATGGGTGAAAAAAGGGCTTTTCTTTTTTTTCTTTCTTTTTATTATAGTATATATTTATTAATCAATTTTTTTATCTCTCTTTTTTTTGGGGGGTAAAGCCATTTTTGGTCCCCTGAAAACGAGACCAATGTTCATTTTCATCTCAAAATTCAAAATTTGTTCAATATGGTCCCCATGTATTACATATTTTGACATTTTGGTCCCTATATATTACATATTTTGGCATTTTTTGGTCCTATTCTTGTGTGATGCGTGTGGAATACTAATGAAATGCATATAATCTTTTTATTATTATGTTTAGGTCGTTACTTTGCTGATGTGGAGTGATAAGTGGCAGTATACGCTGATGTGGACCGTATTGAACAAATTTTAAATTTTTGGGATGGAAATGAACATTGGCCATGTTTTCAGGGACCGAAAATGGCTTTAACTCTCCCTCAAAATCTAAGGGTACTTACGTCCCCTGGATCTCCAAGATATCAAAAGTGGGGGTTCTAAGGGCTATTATTATTATTATTATTATTATTATTATTATTATTATTATATATATATATATATATATATATATATATATATATATATATATATATTACCTTCATTGTCTTTTTCTACAAGTGGATAATCACGGGCTTCTTCTCCTTCCAAACCAAAGGCTCCTATGGACAAATCCTTTTCACTCAAAAATTTTCTTCCCTAGACCAAAGTTCCTCCTTGAAAAAAATTTCTCCCTTTTTATCTTACATCTTCACCCCTTCTTTTAAAAGGATGTCTCGTCCTTATCCTTGTATAACTGGTATGCCCCGCCCGTGAGATCCAAACTCTCGTGAACGAAAGGGTGAGGTGATAAGATCAAATTTATATTTTAAAATTTAATAAAATTTTATTTTTTATTTTCTCATTAATAATAACAATAATAATTGCCTCTGATTTGTATTCGGGCATCTTGGGATTTGTGTTATTTAACTATTTAGGATCGCCACGGGATTTGTGTTCGGGCTACCCTGAGATTTTTGTTTCTGGAAGATTGCCTTGAGATATGTACTCTCAGGCCATCTTGGAATTTGAGATCGCCTCGAGATATGTATTCTCGGGCCATCTTCGAATTTGAGATTGCCTCGAGATATGTGTTCTCGGGCCATCTTGAGATCACCTCGAGATATGTGTTCTCGGGCTATCTTGAAATTTGTGCCTTAGGCCTGCCTTGGGATTTGTGCTTTGGCCCAAAATACAACCAACTAATTTATCAATTTAATTCATAAAGAATCCTAAATCGATTAAGATTAGGACATATTTAGATTTTATTTATTTATCTCATAAAAATTCTAAATATATCGAGATTAGGATATATTTGGATTTTATTTAAATTGGGATTTAAATCCTATTAGGATTGGGACATGTATTATATATTTTTTTATAGGCCTAAATATACTATTAGTCCCTGTACTATAGCCGAATCTTCATTTTCGTCCCTATACTTTAAAAATGTTCAATATGGTCCCTGTACTTTGCATATTTTGTTTGATTTTGTCCTCGACACGCCATTGCTGACCATGTATTAGACGAAATGTACTTTGCATATTTTGTTTGATTCTGTCCCTGACGCTGACGTGGCAACACAGATGAAATACAACATAATTTTTGATTTTTCTTATTTCATATTATCGTGCGTATAAGATTTTGTCATTGTTGCATATGTTTTCTGCCACATCAACAAAATAATAATTTTTTTTAAAATAATTTTAGAATAAATTATTTTTTAAAACAAATTACTTTTTTAAAAATATTTAAACAAAATATTTTTAAAAAAAAATTATAATTTTGCTGACGTGGCAGAATACATATGCCACGCCAGCAAAATATTGCTATGTGTAAATAAAAAAAATTAGAAAATTATGTTGTATTTCATATGTCTTTAGCGCCAATGTCGAGATGGTATATGAACAAAATATGTAAAATACTGAGGGCACATGATATTGAATATTTTTAAAGTACAAGGACGAAAATGAACATTGGCTATAGTACAAGGATGAATAATATATTTAAGCCTTTTTTATATAAACAACCACATGGTGTTTTTTGAGCTAGTGACCCCATAGGATATACATCTCAATTTAATAAATAATGTAATTAAATAAATTACAATCAAATTAACAAACAAACCACAACTTATCCTCTCTAATAAAATCAAATAATGAAATTAACAAACAAAATAAATCTAAATCCAATCAAATTAACAAACATGCCCTAACCCTAACGCTAAAATTTCAATTTTAATTGCCCAAATGGTGGCTCAAGCTGAGCTCCTCACAGATATTACACGTCTCACTTGGGATGATAAGCAGGTATTAACATGTAATTTCCATGAAAAAATCCGGCCAAAGACCTCCTTTGTTTATAAGTTCCCTAAAAAATTATACAAACATTCACCAATACTAGCCTTATGCATCTCATATAAACATAATTTGGTTAATAAGTCAGTGATTCCAACCCCTTTTCACGAAGCAACCCTTAATTCAATTCATAATCCCACTCACTCTATTCTGGTGCCCCAAATCCATTCATAACCCTAATCCAAAGTAAGCTCAACGATGCTCAATCCTCACCGGAGCTAGGCTCAAGCTCGCTGTTGGGGATCGTGGGGAAGGGGAGGAGATAACCTCGCCCAGCCAGCTTGGTTGATGGACCGCCTCTGCCGGGAAGAGAGAAGACAAGCATAAATCTGGATCTACCAGTAGGGGAGTTGCCGCCTTAGGAAGAGGAGCCGGATCAAGGCTATCCGCGAGAGAAGGCGGAGGAATAGGCGGCTTGGAGCCCGTCCCGGCCAGCCACAAGAACCGCCGCTAAGCGTACGTGAGAGAGCTGGTGAAGCTGGTAAAAAGGGCTTACGTGTGGTGAGTGGGCCTGAGAAAGAGCTCGAGAGGTGGCCTTGATGCAGCCGTGAGAAGTGGGTCTTAGGTTGGGTGCACGGGCCCCGATGAAGCTCGCCCGATGTATGCTGGCCAAAGTGGCATGGGGAGAGAAGGCTAAAGAGGAGGAGGAAACGGGAAGTAAGGGATAGGATAGGGATAGGGTTTTATAATAGGGTTGGGTTTTCTAAATTAAGTTTTTTTAAACAATTAGTTATGTTTTTATTTAATTAATTATTTTTTGATTGATTGTTGTGTTAATTTGACTGTAATTAGTTTTAGTTATGTTAGTACTTAAACTATTAAGTATGTTAATATCTAAAAAAATGTTTTAAATGGAGATGTATATCCTATAGTAGTCACTGGCTCAAAAAAACACCCTGTGGTGCTCGAAAATGGTGCAAATAGTTCCTTACTAATGGATGACAAGTTAACAATGTTACTCATAAGGGCCTATTTGCACCTTTTTCAAGCACCATAGGGTGGTTTTGGAGCCAGTGATCACCATAAGGGCTTATGTGAGATTTTGGTCAAACTACGAGGGGTTTTTTTGTACCTTTTGCCCCAACTTTATCATCATTAAATTCTCAATGTCCCTTCTATTGTATAAAACAAAAATAAAAATATCCTGCCTCTTTATTATTATAAAAAGGAAATAAATTCTCAACTTTATCATCTTTTTTCCCAAATCTCAAATCCCTCCTATCACCTTACAAAAGGTTTCCATTTTTTTTTTCTAGACTAAATTGGACAAACTACGGTTATGAGCAAAGTACATCGAAGCAGTTGGCTTTATAGGAGTATTATGCAACTATATCCCGTAAATCACATTGATTAATAAGAAATTTATTAAGGGGTTAGAAGTACATGCCAAAGACCCGATCCTTTTCTCCCAACACCGGCATATTAAAACATCAAAAAAACCAACTTTTTTGATATGAGCGCGATTTTATATCAACGACTTGCAACCAAATACCAAATCTAAACTTTGCACCCTATCGATCCAATACATTGAGTAGTTGAATCAATAAAAAGAAAAAATCATTAAAAACATGAGAAAATTAGAAGAAAAAAGAAGATGAGACCGTAAGTTCTAGCCGCCGGATTGGATCAGAAAGCCTTCTACGAAAAAAAAGAGAAAATCATTAGATGAATGTGCGAAGGAGAGACAAAGGTGAGATTTTTTATGGAATTTTTAATCTAAGGACAAAGAGTACTGTGGTGGAGAATCGGGGAGGTATTAGATTCCAAGAAGAGAGGAGAACCGGT
The DNA here is from genome assembly GCA_026586065.1 of Dioscorea zingiberensis. Taxonomy (NCBI): domain Eukaryota; kingdom Viridiplantae; phylum Streptophyta; class Magnoliopsida; order Dioscoreales; family Dioscoreaceae; genus Dioscorea; species Dioscorea zingiberensis. Next base: position 14,942,134 of record CM048820.1, on the reverse strand, counting down.
GGAGAGGGAGATGATGACATGGCTCACGGTCGAACACTTGAAATGGAGGCGGGGGGTCAAAAATAGGTTGATGCTTCATAACAATCCGGTATAATCCTCCAAAAATGCATAGGATAAGATTAGTGAAGAAACCCTAATTCCAAGTTTAGAAATCCCAAGATAACTCTTGCATACCGAACACCGGATAATGGATTTTGGATAGCAATATTCCAATCCAATCCTACATAATCCAGTGTCCCAAACATGCCCTAAACTGCAGGACCATCCAATCAGCAGGGTTGGCACTTCATCAATATTGATGACATTACCCAACTATTCCAAGAGCTCCATGAAGGGAGTGCAAACCTAGAATGACTAAACTGGACCCATATATTTCTCATCCCGAAAAAGGATTCCCCGGAGGGAAGTAAAGGATCTGCTGTGCCGATCAACCTCCTAAACTGCTCCATGAAGATCATCACCAAAGTACTTTCCAATTAGCTGCAGGATGTTATTGGGGACTTGGTGAATGAATGCCAAACTACGTTCATAAAAGGAAGTTGCATATATGACAATATAGTGGTAGAAGATGAGTGATATACCGCATGAAAGGAGCAGAGGAAAATAGTGCACTAATGAAAGTAGGCTTTGAGAAAGCACTTGATACGGTGAACTATGATTTCTTATTGGATAACATGAAGGTAAAGGGCTTTGGGGACAGATTGATCGACTGTATAAGAAAATTCCTAAGGTCATCCAAATCAACTTTCCTCATAAACAGATCCCCAACATAGTGTGTCAAACACAGGAGGGGTTGAGACAAGGTGACTCCTTCTCACTATTATTGTTTGTTATGACCATTTATGTGTTTGCAACAATGCTAAAAGGCAACAATAGCAAATATCTTCAAGGGAATATCTTGTGGGACGAGGATGAGAGGAAAGTTACCTCACGGTGCTATATTTGGGCGATGCATCACACTTGAGCACTAAAACTTATCTTCTACCTCTTCAAAAGCCTATCAGACTAAAGGTGAACTACAATAAGAGCCTCATCATACCCATACGACATTTGGACATACGCCAACCACGCTTTAGTGCCATTATGAATCAGAAGATCGCTTTGCCGTGGAATACTCGAGGATGTCAATATTGGGGAATAAACCTCGAAAGGCAGATTAGTGGAAACTCATCCATAGGATACGGGGAAGACTCGTAAGTTGGCAGGAAAGACTCTTATCAATAGGAGGGAAAGTGAGCCTGCTCAACCCAGTACTAAGCACCATCCCAAATTACTGGACAACAAGGCATAAGCTCCTAGAATGGGTGATAAAGTGCATAAAAGGCATATGTCGGGACTTCATATGAAGACGGGAGGACCAAAATCCTAAAGCATACCTCCTGATGAGCTGGGACAAGATATGCCAGGCCAAAAAGCAAGGAGGATGGGACATTATAAATATCAAGTTTTTTAATGAAGCACTCCTTGACAAATGGTGGTGGAGGATCCTCACGGGTGAATCGAGGTTATGTAGGAAGATACTGATGCAGCATATTCTAGAGACAATGTTCTAAACCCTTTCGGAGAATCTCTAAGGAGAAGATCCCCGTTCTTGAGAGATATACAAGATCAAAAGGGATATTACCTTACCAAACCTCATGGTCAGGGTAGGGAAAGGAGCACACATCAACTATTGGAAAGAGTACTGGATTGAGGGCCAAGCACCCATATATGTCTTCCTAGAATTACAATACATCATCCAGAATGAATCCCTGACCCTTGAAGAAGCTCATTGGCAACTACTAAGGGGTGTTGGAATTATAAAACTGGGACCTCTTACCTAGGAGGGAACCTAACAATTGGCAACTGCATAACCACCTCATGCGAAAAGATGATTAGCAAGAGGACATCATAAGATGGAAACTAACGGCTACTGGAAAGTGCTCAGTCAAATCCCTATATTCCTTTAAGGTGGACGGAGGGCTAAGATGCTTGAAAGGGGCCAAGTTCTGGAGACACCAACCTACTCTTCAACTCCTAGAAGCTTCTTTCACACTCCTCAGTCCATTCAAATTTTGTATTTTCCTCAACAATTTACTCATCTAAAGGGTTGTTATTGAGAATCCTTGCACAAGCCTCCTGTAATAACCTACCAGCCCTGAGAAACTCATGATCTCTATCACAATTAGGTGAAGTGCCTTCCAACCCACCATATAGCCTTAACCTTCCGAGGGATCCACATAAACCCCTCTACGTCTTTGATATCACATGTCCCAACAATATGACTTCCTCTAGCCGTAATACATACTAGCTCGACAACATATAGCCTATGTTCTCTCTGCCAAGTAGAAGTTTGCAATATAGTCCTCAAGTGTATGATATAATCCTCCACACTCTTGGAATAAATCAATATATCATCAATGAACACCACCATAAAGCTGATTAAGGTAGGTGCAAACACCATATTCATCATATCAATAAAAGTTGCTGAGGTATTAGTCAACCCAAATAGCATTACAAAGAACTCATAATGCCCATACCTCAATCCTGAAGGTAGTCTTCACCACATCTCCTTAATTTTTAAGTGCTTGTAATCTATACATAACTTCAAGGAACCATCTTTCTTCTTTACAAACAACACTAGGGTACCCCATAGTGATACACTAGGCCTTATGAAACCCTTATCCAACAATTCCTTCAATTGAACCTTCAGTTCCTTCAGTTTAGTTGGTTTCATCCAGTATGGTGCCATTGAAATAAGTGCCACTCCTAGCATCAACTCAATCATAAAATCTATATCCCGATCAGGTGGTAATCCTAGTAAATCCTCAGGGAACATATCGGGAAAATTACATACCACTAGGATATTATGTACATCATCCCTAGGCACCCTTGTGTCTATCACATGAGCCAAGTAGGCCTTTATTTCATTTCTCATATATTTCTTTACTACCTGGGTTGAAATCATGGTAACTAGGTGAGACGACCGTCTTCCCCTAAAGATAAACCCTTCCTCTTCTCCTGGCTTCTAAAATTTAACTTCCTTCACTCAAGCAATCTATTGTGGCATAATGTCTAAATAACCAATCATCCCCAATATAGCATCAAAATCATTAATACTCAAATGAAACAGGTCTGCATCTAACTCATGATCATCAATGATCACATTACATCCCTTGTACACTTGCTTGACTGGCATGGAATCTCCTATCGGTAATGCAACTATCATAGTGTTCTCTAGTAGTGTAGTTGTCAAGCTATGTCGTGATGCACATGTTGTTGTTATATATGAATGTATGGAGCCATGGTTTATAACTACAAATGCATCGAAATTAGAAATTTGCATTATACTTATGACCACATCGGGTGTGTCGATGGCCTCCTGTTGAGTCATAGAAAAGGCCCCAGCCTGTGGCGCCAAACAATCACATCACACTGCGGGGTATGTCTACCATTGTTCGACCCCTTCCCTGCAAGCTCAAGATCCACTAGTGCCTACAATGTAGCTCCCAATCTAAGGAGCTCCCATGTCTAGTGCTAAGTGACTACCCCTGACCTCTGATCCTCAGATCTAGATGCCTCCCTGGTTCTTTGTATACAGTCTGGCAGGGCTGATCTCTCCCGAGCATATATCAGTGGTGGTAATAGTACTCTTTTATTGTTGTTTTATTAATTCTTTAAATAGGTTGGTATTTCATACTTTTTATTTTCATTATTTATGACATGATTGCCTACTTAGGGCTAACTCATGATTACTCTGATATTTTTTATAAAATGGATTTTTATGTAATGCTTGTATTGAGTGCCTTGTAGATGATACCACCCTAGATGGAGGAGGTTGGTATGTCTAGTGAATATATAAGAAAGAAATAACCCTGAAATGAGGGCTTATTTCTAATTGGTCAAATATATATCAATAACCGTCCGCACGCAAACATACGTGTCTCCAAAGTAATAAATTGATGAGTTTAAGTTTGGTTGGGGATAATGTTTTCACATTCCGGGGAATGAGGCGGTAATGTGAAAATATTACCACGTTGTAATAGCCAAGGTGGTGGTAGGAATAAATTGGTAATCCATATTACCAACTTACTCCACATTACCACATTGGTGGTAATATGGATTACCACCAAAATAGGTGTCTATCCACATTACCAAGTGGATGGTAATGTGGATCCCCATTTTGCCCTCCATCTTTTTACCATATTGTTATTATTATTATTAATTATTACTAATTACTATTATTATTATTTGATATTTTATCAAAATTTTAGATGCAAGTTTATTTCGGAAAAATGTGCCATAATTAATTTTTGGTATTAAAATTTAATTAATTTTAATTAAAAATTTATTTTAATTTAAATTTAAATTTACTCAAAATTTTATATAAAAGGGTATTTTGGGAAATTTGGAACATTACTAAGTTGATTATCTTGACCAACCAAAATATGATCATATCACATTACCACACAACATTCCTAGGCATTACATAGCATTCCCGACTCCACTCCCAAAGGGCATATTACATTCTTGCTGATCATATCTCATATCCTCGAACCAAAGCGCCCCTAAGTATCATATTCCATAGGTAGTCTTTGTGAGGACCCTAGTAATCAATTACTAGCCTCCTCTAAAACCTTGATTCATTCAATCTAACAATTTGGGTTTTTTTCTCTTTGTAAACTGTAAAAATCCATGATTTTTATTGAATAAAAAGGGAAGAAAAAATTAAAATTAAAAAAAATTTCTTCTATTTAAATTCCCATTTATTTTGCAAAAGGGCATTTTGGGGAATTCAGTAAAAGTCCCGAGGGCATTTTTTTGGTCAAATGGGCACATGAGGGGAGTTTAAAGAGAATAAATAGAATTATACCATAATTTTATTTAAATTAATTAGGAGAGTGATTTAGTTAAATTTGGAAGTGAACAATTTGTAATTAAATAGGGAAACTCTCTAATATGATCATGATTAGTCTAAAAAAGGGAATGGAGAATATGAATTAAATCAAGGTTGATTTAATGTAAAATTATGAGAATATCACTAAGATGGTATGATTACGGGGTTTAATGAAGGAAGGAGAGGGAAAATGAATTTAAATTATAAATTTAAATTATAAGGCTGCCAAGGACCTGAAGGTAAATTTATAAAGTTTTGGGACTACGAAGTAAATGTGCTTGTCTCTGGTGAGGGACCCAAATGTAAAATTAAAAAGAACAAAGGACTAAAAAAAGGGAAAAGGCGCCTCTCTCACAAAGCAGGGGACCCAACTATAATTTTGAGAAGTTGGGGTCCTTTGTGCATAAGACCGTAGGATTTGTGTGACTAGTGAATTGGGACCCAGGCGGCTACCGGATCGATCGATACATCTAGATCAAATCGTGAGACAAAGGTAGTGGTAAAGATGGGGGCCGCGTGTTGGATCAGAGAGAGCCGCTCGTCGCGAATCATGAAACCCGGATCACGGGGCACTAGGGTGAGGATGAAGAGATGAGGCCGCGCACTGCGTCGGCGCAATACCTCTGACCCACGGATCCCCATCGGGGGGCTCGATCACGAGGTGGGCGATACATCTTCCCTCCTCCTCAGCCACAGCTGCCAAGGCACATTTTAAGCCAAAAATTGGTTGCATGGATTAACGCTTCGGGAAAGGCAAGTGGGGGGAGTGAGATTGGCGCCCGCGATCTCCTCGCCCGGTATAACCCGATCAGCGTAGGAGAATCGCTCTCGCGGCTCTATAAAAAGGGGCGAGGGCGAGGCGGAGCTCTGGGGAGCTGCAATACGCAACACGGCCTACTACCTTCTCCACCGCATCGCTACTTGGTGAGTGAAGCAGAGCATGTGAGAGGGAGCCCGAGGCTTTGTCCTCGTCGGAGGCCGAGAAGAGAGGCCTCAAGGTGATCCACAATCAGTCTGCCTGGGCGTGGATATTTGCTCTTCAATGAGCCTGCAGTGACAAGCTAGGACTTCAAGCGGCCAGTCTTCCTCATTGAGTTTCTCCCTCTGTTGCTCTTAGTGTCTTCCGGTCATGCATGCACATAGAAGAGTGAGTGTAGGCGGTAGGAGCGCCACCGACTACTCTTCCAAGGGGGCTCCCGCTCGAAGGGAAGAAGACGATGGAGAAATTTTTATTTTTGTTTTACTTTTTATTCTTTTTATTTAAAGAAGTATAGTTTTATATATATATATATATATATATATATATATATATATATATATATATATATATATATATATAACGAGGTCCAGTGGGTAGATTAGTTAGTTTAATTAACATGAATAGTTTAATTAAAGCTAATTAATCAGCCCGACAAATTAATTGATTGTTAAGTTAGTTAAGATCCTAATTAATTGATTAATTGAAAATCAAAGAATGAGATATAATTTAAGTGAAAATCAATTGTGTGATAGTTGATTGAGTTTAATCAACTTCATCCCGGACCTAGCGAATTAAAGGAGTAGGGGTTTGGTTTTAATCAGTTAATCAAGCTATTAATGGGTAGAGTTCAATCAATTAAAATGAGACCTAACAAGTAAGTGGTTAGGTTTAACCAAGTTGAGATTGGGTTGGGCCAAATTTTGGGCTTGGATTTGGATTGTATGTAGGCTAAACTTAGGGGACCAAGATAGATTGGATTTAATTTATCTTGAGTGGGTCCAACCAAGTAGCCAAGTTGATTGGAATTAATTAATTAAATGAATTAAGTTATTAAAAGTCAGTTTAATTAATTAAAAAGTATGGTTAAGTTTAATCAAGTTTGGTTGGAGTTTAAAACTAAGCCAGTATTGAGGCAAAGATTATTTAATTAATCAAGTCGGGTTTGATCCCGAGCCAATTTGGGCTTGGGCTCAGTCGTGATTGTCTAAGTCTAACTAAGTTAAAGGGATAAAAAGAATGAAAAGGGATGTAAGGGTGGGGGTTTGAACCAAGGACCCACAAATAGGCTTAGTGGAGCCTTAACCACCAAACCACTCTTCTTTTGTTTACAAATGGATAAAATTAGTCATTTAAGGTAAAATGATTTAGGAAACACAAGGGAAGGACTACTTAAGTAGAGCTTAGGCCGTTAGAGCGTGCGTCGTAGATATACTTGTCGTAGGCGATGTATATTAATAGAATTGTCTTTGTCGATTTTGGAAACTTGGATGCGTCGGGGGTATTAGTGGAGCCGCGAGACTTTGTGACTTTAGGTAAGTACTTACGCCTTGTACCCCCAGTCGTTTTATTGATTGGTTTCTTGGCTTTTGATTGCGTATTTGAGCGTATAAGGGTCCCAACACTTGCCTTGTTATACTCTTGAGAGATTTTATTGGCGATGTCTTTATTGTGACGTATTGCTTTGTATTCATACATGCTTCCATGGTTGTTGAAATCTATATTTAGCTTTATGTTTGATTGTTTTTAGGATGTTAGGATCACTACTTGTGACTGTTCTTCATCCGGATTGAGTGGGCAGTCGCTCCTTTTTGCGAACATTCGAGGACGGGACACCACGATGTTAAATTTGCCATGCCGGAGGGATCGATACTGCGGTTGTCATTGCCAGTCGGTGGGGATGATTAAATTTGGTAGGTAATGCGTCGACACGTAGAGAGGTGGCGCTACCGACGCATACGACCCGAGGGACCCATTAGCGGCCAGGATGGTACGTGATTTGTGGAGTTGATGAAAAGTGTGGTACCCAGGGGAGACATTTGGCAGAGCTTCCATTGGAACTCATATCACTTAGCCGAGGGCTTTTTGTAGCTAGGAGTCGTTACCTTGTTTGTTTTATGGTAGACTCCTAGGGTTTTGTTTGAGGCGTGCCAGAGTTTACTGATGTTCATATTCATTGATATCATATTTTACTTGAACCTTGAGGCCACTTACTGAAACTTCAGATTCCGAGAGAAGCTTCGTAAATATTTTCTTCACAGTTCTGAGATCTGGTATTAGGGCCTTCTAGAATGCCTTGAGGCGATCGTGGAGTCGAGAGATTGCAGGTCAGAGGACCTTATTTGTTTTTCTTATTAAGGTGAGACATTGTATTTTGTAGGTCCCTTATAGGGCCTAGTATTTGTATGGGAATATATAGACCCTTTTTATTATTTCCGGTGAACTTCATTTATTTTTTGAATAGAATTAAGTTGTTTATTTGCATTATCTGCCTTACTCACTTAGGTCTTGTATCCGAGTGGGGTCCGACTCTACTAAATTTCTGGCAGTCTTGCACATGTGCCCGAGGTCTAGGGATGCAGATTAGAGGCGTTACTGAAACTAAGCTAGAAGCCTAGAAAGAATAAACAAGTAACAAAGAGAGTCTGACAAAAGCTGATAATAAGGTACTAAGGTTGTATGTCTTCTTGGCGTGATATTGCGTCTATGATTCATATGTGATTTCTATGCTAGTGAACAAGGGTTATTAGGTGATATATTTAGGGAACATATGAAGTAGCATTGATTAATATTCACGATGTCTAAAAGCTAGGAGCCACACCTATGATCTCTAGCACCGTATATACATAGGTAGAGTGGGGACGTTCTAGAACCCTAAATGTAATACCTTGGCTTGATAGGTGATATTAGGATAAGCATCTACACATAAGTTTTTGGTCCAAATGGGACTTCCCACTTTGTGATACATGGTGTCCTCTTTAAGGCTGCTTAGATGGTGTCAGTAGTGCTTAGAGGTGGTGCCAACTAGTTGCTTAGGCTGGTGTTGAGGTAGGGCGTGGAATTTGGATCCGGCCTGTCCAACATGTGATGGAAATACAAAACTTTAAGCTTGAGCTTCAAGCGAGAGCCTATAAAGGAAGAGGTCATTTGAACATTCCAACTTGAAGCGTGAAGCCATTCCCACTCTGGAGACTCGAGTTCTTCTCTCTTTCAATTTTGAGATTTCTACATTTCTCCCCACCCCAATTGTTCTTAATCTTTGTAAACATAGTCATGACTAGTGGATCTCTTCCCTCCAGTAGTTTTTTCCACGATTTTGAAGGGTTTTCTACCATCATAAATCGCCTCATTTACTCTTTCTTTTGATTTACATTTTGATTTTCTCCCCGATCTCCCCAAGCACAATAATCAAACCAAATTGACCCGTTAGTTGGAATTGGGATCAAAACCATTTTCCAAACCAACAGTATATATATATATATATATATATATATATATATATATATAATCTTGATACAGTCAGTGCGATTAGCATCCTTTGTGCAGAAGTAAAGATTAAGCCTCATTTTGAGGCATTTTGGAAATATTTTTTCCAAATCCAATCATATGGATGGAAAAACAGCCGAAAAAAATAAGATAGCAATGTCGATTTTCGTACAATTTGGTGAGGTGATGAGTATTCATCTTAAAAGGTGAAATGATGCATAAAATCCTCAAATTATGCGGAATTGCGTATCAGAAGTAATAATAATGGGCGTATTGGAAGTCGGGTTTAATACCGATGCACGAGGGAGAAAGAAGTACTTATACCCACTGCGTGGTATTACCTTTATACATTGATAGAAGTGGTTGGCTATGCTAATTTCCTGAACTAATTAAATGAAAACACAAAGCGGAAGTTGAATATTTCTTGGAGTTAAATGATCTTGAAAAGGGATGCAGGACAATTGGATCCCCACGGACTTCTAAAATATAAATGCTCTTCTCTACCTCAATTACTTGATTAATTGTTGGCCAGAGGGTTCCCTGTCGTTAACTTTCACTCACTCCCTAATCCCGAGGTGAGCTACTAAATCCTAGTGCCCTTACGATTATGTTCTCGAACCTATGTCTTGAAAGGATTTTGGGAATAATACGTCTAAAGGGCTAAGCTCTCCTTAGTACCGGGGTTCTCGGTGTACTCACAATCCTCTCTATTGGAGATATGGTCTACAGCGAGGGGAGGCATTAAGCTTCTTTACTTACATATGGGCCCATGAAAATACCTCCGGGCTCTACTTAGCGTAGAGGGATTAACTTACATTAAAGCGATCGATAGGCTGAAAGCAATGTAATCAAGCAATCAAAATAGAGAATGCGCATTGATTAAAACATGTCCAAGGGTTCACCAATGGTCCAAGCATCTACAAAATTAGCCCTCCATGAAAGGGGGCAACAATCCATAACCAAGGTAAAAAGAAATCAAGAAAGACATGGAAAATACACAACATGCGATCACCGTTGGTAGCTTCTTGATTCTCCTCCTTAGATCTCCACTTCTCTTTGCTCCGATGGCTTGAAGGAGATGATCCTCCAAGCTCTCTCCAAAGGTTCCTTTCTTGCCCCTCAATGACCCATTCCCTTGAACCCCCTCACCATTTAAACATATACTCGTACAGGGTTTTTAGGG